>JAYKAV010001055.1:0-14660 GCA_035582835.1 Phoebastria nigripes | reverse complement strand
AAAAAAAAAAAAAAAAAAAGAAGATAAATTACAAAGATTCAGGTGTACAAAGTTTCATAGCGGATCATAATTCTGTGTTCCACAGAACACAGCCAAACCAACAAAGTAACAAAGTTCAGGAACAAACACCATAATGGGTTAATCCCAGTTCAACTGTAACTGAGATCGAGAATTATCAGAAATAGTTATAACAGTTTTTAAAGTCTCTTATGCCACAAGTCTTACCTCTGCTATACATGTCTCCAGTACTAGGATTTGTAAGAAATGGCAGGAAGTCATCAAAGTGACTTTGCATATACTTTGCTGTTTGGTTCCTCAGAGTTGCAACAGTCCAGAAATTTTGGCGATCCTTGAGCTGATCTTCAATAGCTCTGTACATGCAATGGCCRTCTGAAGGGATCTGTTTAATCTCTAAGTGCCTTGCTGCCAATAGGAAGGCAAGTTTCTGACTTTCAAGATGTCTAGCACCYGTTAAATTTTCTATCTCAGCTTCAGCTATCCTTTCTTCTCTTTCTTTCTCCAAGGCAGCTTTTTTTTCCTTAGATTAAAAACACATGAAAATTACATCAAATGTTAAAATTCAGAAGATGCCTGTACAGTTCTTGGCTTAGTGCTTGCTTCTAACTCTTCAAATGTTTTCTTAGTACATTCATATCTGTGAAATGTTCTCCCAAATCAGTACTACTAAATCTTAGAGACCTCCTAAACCCAAACTTTAGCAAATGGTAAGTGACCAATATATCCTAACTGCCTCTGACACCACACCCGAAATTATGTGACAGGAGAAATCTTAATTATATCAACATGCAAAATAATACTTTACAACACCTGTACAAAGGCTATTAATAGTAGTAATTTCTTCAGGATCACCTGTTTCACCATATTGGCAAACAACTCAAGTATGAGAATTCTAATTAAACAACAGAAAATATTGCTCTTTCATAATAAGTGTGAGATCTACCACTTACGCATATGATTGCATAATGGAGCTCATGTCATGAAATTCCCTCAGGCTAGGTACTATACATCATAAAAGACTGCTCCTAACCTAAAGGATGGATAAGAATGCATAGAGAGAACACTAGAGGGGATGTAATAATATGTAACATAAAAATGACTTTTACAGAATGCTTCATAAGTTTATGCTWAAGTTAACAAGGGACTAAGAGTCAAAGTAAACAAGCAAATAAAAAAGGAAGCAGTACAGAGAACGATGTTTTCCCTTTCACACTTAAAATTCGCCACAAATCAAGACCAGACTGGTTTAGGTGACCACAACATAGGAAAACTAGACTACAGAGTTTCTAGTTTGCCTAGACATGGTGTGATGAATTAAGAACATCCTTGTATCATGTTTGTTACAAGGCAGCTCTGCAGTAGTGATCACGTAACAGGGGATGGACTCTGCAATAAAGCAGTGCTCCTCTGGCCCTGAACCAACATTCATGCAGGTACAATGAGAATGTTAATCCATTGCAATTTAACAGCTGAAGTTTAACAAGATTTAACCCTAATGGCCTGGACACCAGGTAGTGTTTCTTAACAACCCAAAAATTTACAAGAATTTCAGTATTAATGTTCTTTTGTTAAATGTGTAAAGTTCTACTACTTGCATATTTTCCACATAGTATTCTACATTATTTTAATTCAATTTATTTATTTATTTATTAATGTTTTTAGTGAAATTCTTTCAAAATCATTTGCTTTACGTAATTTGTTTTTTCTGGCTCCCATCTCCTGACCTATTCTGATCCCCAGCTCGTGGCTGAGGGTAAAAAAGTACAACTATTTATAAAATGCTTATATATCTCTAGGTAGCAGCTTTACAGATTTTCAAGGCACCCACTAGGTACAGCATCAATATTGAATTAGCCAGGTAATGTCCCCTGCAAAATTGTTTAACTTTGGTTATTACAGTTAAGTTTAAGTGAATACAACTTCAACCAATTATTTGTAAAATTTTTGAATGTTGTCATACCCGCCTCTTCTGTGCTTTTGATATTCGAGGATGCTGAATCTGTTGCTCTACTCCTTCAAGCTCTAAATTTGCAACCCCATCAGCTATAGAATCTGTCTAAAAAGAAAAAAAAATTGTTAAATATTCTTATTAGTATAAATGATAACTGAAATGTGCATCTCCTGAAACAGTTTTAAGTTCTGTTCCTAGGTAATTCCAGAGTATATTTATGAAGTCTAACCACAAAGATCTGTGTATAGCACAGAACCCGTCAAAGCCAAAAGTAAAGCATTTCACATCCCAAACCACTCTCATGCATTTTATCACTTTTTCTGTAGTCTCAACAAAGAGACAGTTATGAACCACACATCTCAAATTTAATCTGTATGTTCTCTTACAAGCTTCCACACTGAAGTGTGAACACTGCTTACTGGCTGAAAGGGGAAGTTTTCCTTACCATACCAGCTGACTGAAGTACCCCAACAGGCATTATCAAGTTCTGTGACAATTAAAGCAGGACAAGACTCCACTTTCCATACCAATGCATAACCAGCAGTTGGAAAAAACAGGGAGTTGACACTTCTCAAGACAAATGACACAGCTAACCCCATAACAGTATGAACTACATGTCACCCTTGGAAGCATGGACATGTTTCAGTGTGAATAAAAAAGTTGAGAAGTGAAAGAAACCATACATCTCAAAACAAAATCCTCTCAGACAAAGCTATGTCCAGTGCAAGGCTTTTAGCTTGAAAGGTCCTCCATCATAAAGTTTTGACAGCTCATTTAGCAAAATAAAACAAACTCTTGAAACTAATGTAAGATACAGGTAAACAGAAGCATTATGTTTAATGYTTATGCATTCATCATCTGCTTAAGCATCTGATTAAAAACTACTACAGAAGATTGTTATAGGGTCATAACTCTCGCAATTGAAAACTTTTTTTCACAAGGATTCTCAGCAGATGCTTCTCAAATCAAGTCTATTTCCCTAACAGACATTGAGAAATGTTTTCACTCTCATTTTCAAACAAAAGTACATTCTGCTTAACTCTTTGTTAGGTCACTAATCAGAAAACACCTAGTCCAGAAAGCATCAGGCAGACAGGTTTTTGTTTGTTTCTTTACAAGACTTAAACAGCTGAAAGACACACACTGTTAGGGAAACACTTAAGGAGATGTATGAGCATGGAGTATTAGCATAATTCACAGATAACTGTATTGCACCAATTTAGCCATAAGCTCTATTCCCGTTTAGGTAGGAGAAAGTGTATGAACAGGCCTACTTGCACAAACGGTCCTTAAATTCAGGCACATGATACAAATAGAGTTCTTTTCAGTACTGGATATACAGAATTAAGTCTATGGATTGCAAATTCACTACGACAGGAGATTCCAACACTCTATTAAGTGCTAAAACATAGATGAATTTTTGTATGTCACACAAGTATTTAATAGTATCTAGTTTACTCAGGTGGTCATATTTCCTGCAGCTAGATCTGAATAATGCTAAGCCTCTGTTAAAAATTAAGTGGTTTGCCATCAAACAGCAAACTGGAAGCACTTAAGTATATAGCTATGTTGCCAACATGGCAGAACAGTAGCATTTAAGATGACAATTCTCATCATCACAGAAAATGTCTTCTTAAAAAAAGGTCAGTTACATTGTTGACAGAATTGCAAGACAAAACACACTGCATCAGTCAAATGTCTACTGAAGGCCAACAATACTCTAGTAGTCTACATAAGATAATTAGAGTGACAATATAACAGGAACTTAAAAAAAAAAATTTCTTTAAGACAACTGAGCTACTAACGTAGCCTTAAGAGCAAAACCAAATACTGCTCAACACCACCACCACCTCACAGTTAAATGCCTCTTCTAGCAGCGCCCACCCACCGTAACAGCTGAATCTTTCCAAAGATGGAGTTACCAATACTGCAAGGAAAAGGAGAAATACTTTAAAGTGTTATTTGATTATAATTTTTAAAAGTTAAAGAACCCTAACACAAATCGTATCTGTACAACTTCAGCTAAAGTTAAGGCACCTACTACCTTATTCTGCTCAGGCGAAGCTTCCTTCAGCTGCTTTAATTCCTCCTTGTGCTTCTGTTCAAGTTCTGCCTCTAGTTTGGCGACTTCATCAGCCAGCTGTTTTCTTCGCTTTTTATCATTCTTGGGAACAGCATTTTTCATGCCTTGAATTTTTGCTGTTAGAGAAGTAGTGTAATAAAACATTATCTCTAAATATAGATACTCCAGTCATTGTAGAAAAGAGAACTGCAAGTCATATAGAAAAAAATGTACAAATATAAACATATCAGTATGTTTTAACAGTTTAGCTATGAGACTGCCTGTTATGATCATCACATTTTAAAGCAGCTATATTTTTCTTAAAAGATGCAAATGTTATATCTGAAGAAGAAAAAAACTTGTGCCAGGTTACTATTATAAATACTTATGAACTTCATCAACACAGCAGACCTCAGCCTGTTGCCTTCAAAAAGATTATTTGGGCATTGAGATCTCAAATCCTGTCACAGGAAAGATGTGTAAATTTTTAATCACACAAGTAGCAGCTTAAAAGTAAAAACACAGTTTACCTGTCCTTAAAATAAAGTTTCTAAAAGCAAAATGGGTATTCAAGAAGAAAAAAACCCTCAATTTTCTCAAGTTCCATAAGTATTTTCAGGCTGTAAGTCAAAGCTCCATTTCTCAAATGATAGAATAGTTTGGCTAGAAAGGATGTCCAGAGCTCATCTAGTTCAACCTCCTGCTCAAAGCAGGGCTGAATGCTAAGCTACATCAGGTTACGTTAATTCAGATTGATCTGGACTTTATTCAGATGACTGTGCAAAGT
This sequence comes from Phoebastria nigripes, assembly GCA_035582835.1. Classification (NCBI taxonomy): domain Eukaryota; kingdom Metazoa; phylum Chordata; class Aves; order Procellariiformes; family Diomedeidae; genus Phoebastria; species Phoebastria nigripes. The sequence continues at coordinate 9,842 of JAYKAV010001055.1, read as the reverse complement.
CTCCAGGGATGAACATTCTGCAACCTTTCTGGGCAGTTTTTTCCAATGTTTAACCATTCTTGTTATGAAAATATTTTCCCTCTTCCTCCCATGAGGATTGTTCTTGTTACCACTTTCAGCCATTGTCTCTAGATCATTCTCTACGCTTTACTTTGAAGAGTCTGGCTCCCTCTATCACGCAGTGGAAACTACAGCCAGATCCCCCATAGTCTTCTCTTCTTCTCCACGCTGAACAAACACAGCTTCCACAGCCTGTGCTCTTACATGAACACACCCTGCTGGCTCTCGTCACTTCTGTATTCACTGTTTTAGAGTTACAGCACCAATTATTTAGCGCCCTGCTCACTATTCAGCATCTGTATGTTTTCCTGTCCTTCACCCTTGACTGACACAATTGAGCTGAAGATGATGGTGATGATAATGAAACTTTTCAAGAGGAGGCAGTAAGAACGGTCACACTGAAAGATTTATGTTAAGCATTCAGCCTCACCGATGAATCAGCTGAGTTTGACAGAAAAGCAGTTTTGTTCATAAAAATTAACATAATGGGGGGAAGGAAATCCAGGACTTAAGAGGCAAACACAAATACACAAGGAGAGTATACAGAGGGTGGTGGAGACAAGGATCATCAACTGGAGGAGATGCTGGATTTTCAGAGGCTGAGATGCACCTTATGTTAATTCTTATGAACGAACTGTTTTGCTATCTGTCAAACAGTTAATCATTGCACTTGTAAGGAATGTATTTTTCAAGTGGGCAAATGCATACCTATAGGTCACCTGCCTCTCCTAACTGGGAAGACTGGGGCTCTGTCTTCTGTATACCCCTCCCACCTTCAAGTAGTGGAGGACTGCAATTACATACTCCCTTATCACCTCCTCTAGGTGGAAAAACCCTCTGTTCTTCAGCCTCTCCCAGTCATCGTGCYATGTGCTCCAGCTACCTAATCACAATGCTTGACTCCCACCCCTCTTCTCAATTTCAACCAAATTTGAGAGAGGAAAAGGCATCTCAAAACAGTAAGTTCCTATAGATTTAATGACAATATGCAGCCCAATAGTGTCTCTCCTCTTCTGTAACCCTCTAACTGATAAAAGGCTGCAGATTGGCCTATTTCATTACGTACCAAAAAAGCCAAAGAAGGAAAAGGCCGTATCAATATACCAGCAATGAGAAAGGCTTAACAAAAAGGTTATAATCAACTATAAAACTCAACTCAACAGAATCCAGCTAACAGAACTACTTAATTATATTAATCTACTGTAATAGGGTAGGTAAAATGTGGCTCATGAACAGTYCATATATAGCACTGTAAGGCCACACAGGTCCTCTACTATAGATACTTTACAGTGGCTAGACAGAACGTGAAAGTTCATCTCAGATCAGTTGCACTTTGAACAAAGAAACATAGCTGCCTGGGCAGCAACGACCCTTACGCAGGCTTTTCAATCTAAAATGCCTTACAAAAATACACCTCCTTTAACTTAAAAGCGAAGTAGCAAAACGTTAACATAACGTTAATTGTCTAGCATTATGTTACGACTCTCAAGCATTGTTCGGCTCCCAAGATTACAGCAAGGCGAACTCAGCAGACCGCCTGCATGACAAGAACCACACCTAGCAGCAAAGCATGGCTTTGACACCTCTGCCAAGACGCAACACGTTCATTACCGACATCCTCTTCCCCTTGCGAAGGCAGTGCAAGGGCTGCTCCCTCCTTTTCCAAAGCCGTGCGGTGGCGAACGCGCCCGCCGCCGTCCCTCCCGCCCCCTCCGAGCTTCTCCCGCTGCCGTCCGGGGCTTCCGCGAAGGATCCTGCAGGGGAAGGCTGAGAGCGGGACACCGAGCCCGCCCCGCGTCTCCCCGCCACCTCCCCCCGGCGAGGCCGGCGCCTGAGGAAGCCGCTCCCCCCCGCCCCCCCGCGCTTTCTCCCCCCCGCCGCCCGCCCTTCGCCGGGCCATGACGCCCCTCACCCTGGAGCTCCCGCTTCTCCTTCCGCTGCCGCTTCACCAGCTGCTGCAGCGGCCCGCCAGCCCCAGGCTCCTCATCCCCGGAGCCCTCCATGGGCGCCCGGAGGCCCGCGCCCGCCGGACGCCCTCACACCGCGGCGGCGGCGCGCGTGACCCCCGACCCCGGCGCGAGGCGGGAGCTCGCCGCGCTTCCGGCAGCACGGCCCCGCCTACCGCCCCGTCGCTCGGCCGCCGCCTCAGCCGTGAGGGGGAGAAGCGGCCCGGCCCGCCTCGGCCTTCCCGCGCCCCTTGCGGTTTCCCCTCCCGGTGGGGCTCCTCCGTGTGCTGCCTGCCGCCCTCCGGGACCGGTTAATCTCTGTGTCGCCGTCGCCCCGGTCTTCTGGGGCCGCCCTGTCCGCTCCGCCGGCGGGAAAGGCGGCCTCTGACCCCCGCTCCTGAGCCCGCACGTTCCGGGCCGTGAGCTCGGGTGGTAGCAGGAAAGGGAAGCGTTTCTTTTGTGCTCGGGTTGTGAGAGCAGGACAGCGGGGGAGGGAAAGGCCGTTTTTACGGGGAAAGCGGCCCCCCTCTTCGTGTCTGTCMGCTGACGTGACTGCGGAGCTACTTGCTCGCATCTCCTGCCCAATAAAGGACTTACATGGACGTGTCTTCACTAAGGAAAAAAAGTGAAGACTTTTTTAGCTCAACGAGAGGTAAATCCTATTAAAGTGGAAGGCTAGAGGTGAGAAAGGAATTGGTTAGGGTTTTTAYGTGATTTATCACATTAAGGAAAAAAATTATTTAACCCGTTCACTTTTGCACAAAATACACAGTGCCCTGTGTGTGCAAGTTTTTTACCTGAAGTCACTTAAAGCTAAAAAACATCTAGAAAGACACTCGATTTTCCAAGTTGTGATGTTCGTGATTTGTGGCTCCTCATCACTATGAAACTATCATAGAATCATAGAAYAGTTTGGGTTGGAAAGGTCCTTTAAAGGTCATCTAGTCCAACCCCCCTGCAGTGAGCAGGGACATCTTCAACTRGATCAGGTGGCTCAGAGCCCTGTCCAACCTGACCTTGAATGTTGTCAGGGATGGGGTATCTACCACGCCTCTGGGAAACCTCTTCCAGTGTTTCACCACCCTCATTGTAGAAAATTTCTTCCTTTTATCTAGTCTGAATCTGCCCTCTTTTAGTTTAAAACCACTCCCCCTTGTCCTGTCACAACGGGCCCTGCTAAAAAGTTTGTCCCCATCTTTCTTACAAGCCCCCTTGAAAGGCTGCAATAAGGTCTCCCCGAAGCCTTCTCTTCTCCAGGCTGAACAACCCCAACTCTCTCAGCCTTTCCTCTTAGGAGAGGTGTTCCATCCCCCTGATCATTTTTGTGGCCCTCCTCTGGACCYGCTCCAACAGGTCCATGTCTTTGTTGTGCGGAGGACTCCAGAGCTGGACACAGTACTCCAGGTGGGGCCTCACCAGAGCAGAGTAGAGGGGCAGAATCACCTCCCTCGACCTGYTGGCCACGCTTCTTTTGATCCAGCCCAGGATACGGTTGGCCKYCTGGGCTGCGAGCGCACATTGCCGGCTCATGTCCAGCTTTTCATCCGCCAGTACCCCCAAGTCCTTCTTGGCAGGGCTGCTCTCAATCTCTTCATCCCCCAGTATGTCTCATAAAGTGTTACATTTTTATTACAGTAAAATCCAAACTTCCTGGTTGGGGTCAAATCCCCACCTCAAAGTGGGAACTACAAATTCTTGTTGAGTGCTAGTGTGGAGTGAGATGCTTTTCTGTTCAGTGCAGCCACCAACATTATTTTGTGGAACATTCAGTTCATCTGGGCAAAATATAATTTGTAAACTAATATTTTAATTGGATTTAATATTACTCAAATTGAGCAAAAATTTTGGTAATGGAAACAGTAAGTTTGTGCTTACCTGTTATGGCATTGCTATTATTCTTTTACATTTTTATYAACAGAACAAGAATATCTTTATCTACAAGAATACCTCCCTGGAGGTATTTAAAAGACGTGTAGACATGGCGCTTAGGGACATGGTTTAGTGGTGGACTTGGCAGTGTTAGGTTAACAGTTGGACTCGATGATCTTAAAGGTCTGATTCTATGAAGTACACTGTCAAGTGCAAAGAAAGGAGAGAGATCTAAAGCAGAGTTGTAAGATGATGGATCAAACTCTCTTGCTGTATAGAACCACCCAATTTTTAGATCTCCTTTACAATTCTGTTGAAATGTAAATAATTTTCAAATTTGTATATCAATACCAGGAAATATATTTTTCCCTTACCTCCACCTGCTTTTTCCAGCCTGTTAGAATAAAACACATCACAGATCAGCTAGGAATAAAAAAAGTCTCATCCAAAAAGAATGAGGGGGGGGATGGTTGGCTTTTAGCTAGGAAAATAGATTATCACTGGAAATGACTAGGGTGGCCCTATAAATATTTCTGTATACTACCAGCAAATCCATAAGGACAAATCTGGGTTAGGTTTGCCTTGACTAACATATATATGTGCTCTGTATCAGTTTGTCAGTGACGTATATTTGTCCACACATGTATGTATATATGAATATGCTGACATTTAATACATGTTCTTAAAAATGCTGTATATTTAAAAATAATAAATACTGTTTTATACCTTCTGCATTTTAGTTTCTTTTAGAACTTTATAAAATTACAGCAAAATAAAAACCCATCATCTTTTTACCGTAACAAGASACTGTAATTAGATGTTCAGACATATGACCCAATCCATCCTTCAAGCAGGCTGAGCTCTCCAGTGTTTTGGGGGACTACAGGCTTAAATCTTCCAGAAAAAAAGGTAGCAGAGGCTCCTTCCCTCCAGCGCAACTATCCCCAGTCAGAGGGGATACATCCAGTGAGGTCCCTGTAGTGACTACTGTTTTTAGTCCAGACTTCTGCTATATCCTTAGCAGTAATCCGAAAGAGAATGTAGAATAAATACCAATGATCAAACAAATAAATACCTCAGGTAACCAAATGTGAAGTGCTAAGTGATGATGAAAGTAGGTTGATTAAAGTGATCTTACAATATGCTAGCCTCATTTGAACAACACATATCTGAATACAGTTGAACTCAAAGTTATGCAGTAATGGAGATTTTAGGGCACAGTAAGTATGAGGGAGTACATTTTAGAGAATAGCGGTATGATAAATGCTGGGGAGGTCACGCTGCACAGCCAGCTAAAGATGAGTTTCCTCTGCTACCGCGCAACCGAGAATAAATGAAAGCWATTAAGAAGAGCACTACCCTTCCTAGCAGCAGACCACAGGCTCAACGCCAACTTCACAAGGCCCCAGTCCTGGCCTGCAGGGCTCGTTATCAGCCTGTGGTGAGAACCTGCCCTGTGAACTGGAGCTGTGTGCCAGACAGCTATTATGARCTGGAGTTTAACGTGGGATACAGCAAAGGCCTTGAAAATACCGTTGAAAACAGAGGGCCCAACATTATAAACAACTAACTGATGGCCAATTACTGGTTGAAAAAACCACAACATCGCAAGTTATGAAGACAACTGCTTTGAGCATGCCAAAGGAAAGCGGCAGCTGAGCAAGAGAAAAACAACCAAGCAACAGGAGGAGGTATTTGCTGAGACCTGAGAAAGTAACGCTGTCCAGTATCACAAGGTATGCGTATGGCTTAGGTGGTGGAGACCAAAGGCTGCTGGCTGTCTAGAAAGCATCTTCTAAAAGGAAAAAATTCTGAATTTGGGGAAACCGTCATCATGGGGATCTGCAGTCATGACGACTGTGTGGGATTGCCAGGGCTGCAAGCATGCCACCTGCTCTCCCTGCCTGCTCCAAGGGCCCTGACRCTCCCTCCTGCGTTGCCTGCTCTAGGGGCCCTGCCTCTCCCTGCCTGCTTGCCCCAGGATCCCTGGCTCTTCAGGGGCCTCTTGACATGCCAGCTCATCAGGACTGTGTGTATCAGGATTGTGTATATGCGTTTTTTCCCCACAAACTCTGTTTTTCCTCTCTGACTCTCTTATAACAAAACACTTAAATAGAGCCTTACTGCATGTAAGCTCAGCTTGGCTAATTATGATTCCTGGGTGGAAAGGGTGGTTTAACAGATAAGGTCATAATGAAATATAATGCTTAGAAGCTGAAATGAAAAAAAAAGAGAGAACTGAAATCTGAGTTAACTAACTGTGAAGCACTTTATCTAGGATGCAATAGGTTCACTGTCACACAAGTCTTTAAATCAAGACTGAAAGCCTTCCTATGGATATGCGTTAGCTCAGCTGTAAGTTACAGGCTCCATGCAAGCAACATTTACTGATGTTCTCTCAGAATTCAAAGAAGTCCGACTGGATTACCATAATGGCCCTTTCTGGTATTAAAATTTATGACTTCATTAATCTGTTTTGTAGAAACTTGAACCTCCCATTGAAATCAATGACAGCTGTAAGATGCTCTGTACTAAGCACAGTCTCTGTCTTACACACTGTCAAAACGGAAACTTTCAGAATTGAGGGGCACTTTTGAAATGTGACTGAATTATTGTTGAGTTAGTTACTGAAGTCAATGACTGGGGGTTACCTTTGATAACATCTGACTCGGACAGTGAATTAACCAGCTGTCATGTTCTCTTTGTTTCGTATTTATTTTCTGAGGAGGAAAGCATGCATGGCTATTTAAAGTATTACACTTTGACATCCTTTCTAGTATCTGTCTCCCAGTGGTTTCCCAGTGTTTAGTAAGCATGCTGAAAATCAGGAAGGTTGTTTGTTCATTGGTATTTTATAGGTAAGTTGGGGCAGGACCCCTGGTACTTCTGTCACTCTCTAAAAATCTTGATTTTGTTTCTTTGGTTGCAAAACTAATAAGCTAAGGCTGTCTAGCAGACAGTTTTCAGGACAGCAGTAAAGAATATCCAAATCTTACTCCAGCTAAATGATATAAAACGCTGGTCAAGCAAAGAAGCTGTCTTACTACTTTTAGGCAAGCGTGTATCTCATTTCCCTCCATTATCTCCAAAACGTTTCTTGCTGAGCATTAAAGTGAATTATAGACCRGTTGTAGCCATACACAAAACTCTTTTAAAGTGGCTCTGTTGTTTCATTGAGGTTTTGTTGAGAGTTTTCTAATTTATGTACTACATGACCAGTCAATCTGGGTCACTTGGTCCCAGATATTGAAGCAAAAGTAGCTAAACTTTCCTTTACTCTATGTTGTAAAATTGGCTGGTAGTAAGATTTGCRATTATTCTACAGGAATTAAGGAGTATACATGACCTTGCAATGAAGCCTCCACAGAACATGAGGATCAGTATGGCAYGTTCTATTTGGCACCTAAAATCTCCTAGTGTGGTGTATGTGCTATATATTGTCTGAAAGTTCAGTTATATCTGTAAGTGAACTAGCTGTGGTTTTCCTGTTGTTAGTTTATGTTTGCTGAAAACAGTGCTAACAGATTTTCAGGACATCTGCAGTTAAGTAGCAGGACATCTGCAGTTAAGATCCCTCATCTGTGAAACTGTTTTCTAATAATTTTTCACAAATCTGACAAGTGTCAGGACCTAATGCAAATCCAATCACTGAATAAAATCTGTAATGAGTCACATTTATCAGTTAAACAAAATAGTGGGGTTTGTTTCTGGATTTGACATTTTGGAGCTCACAAAGCCCRGTGTATTTACCTTTTCTGTTTGTAGCACTAGAAGGTGTAAAAAGAATCTCAGGTCTCTGTTAATGCAAACAGATTCAGGGTCACTCATTATTCACAGTTATCTTAAAAATGCTGGGATGCAGAGAAACTGTGGCTATTACCTGGAGATGTCCTTGATTTCTATGAAGACTGCTATTGAGAAATGTGTGTGTTAGTGGTAGCACAATTTTGCCAACCTTTGCCGATGTATTGTGAGCTTTGCAGTGTTTTGCTTTCTTAAATCTCAGCAGCTGGAATGGAGAGATTTCATGAAAACCCATGAGTCTGGATTTTTAAGCAGTTTTCTTGAATATATGACTGAGACGTGACCTATGTTTGACAAGAGGTGACTTGAATGCATCCTAAATGCTCAGAAACAGTAAGCAAAAAGAAGCCGCCCAGCTCCAGCTCTTCACACTGCTTTTCAGTAGAAAAATTTTTAAAAATTGGACACTTGGGATTTCCAGTACTTAAGTACAGTCACTTAATGCATTCAGCAGAGACCGTCAATCAGGTTTCACAAGGTTAGCACTGAATGTCATCACATTTTGCTGGTGTAGTCTTGGCAAGAATCTTGGCCAATAATCCACGCTCTGCTAAACCCCTTGAAGCTGCTATCATTTTCACTATGGTCTTTATTTACTTTCTAAACTGTTGAGTTGCCAACTATAGCTTGTGTTATTGCTATAAAACAATGAAAGCGAGTGTCGCATGTAGGCAGACGTTTTTTTGCCAGGTAATCTTCCCAGATCTCATGATAACAAAAGAGAAGAAAAGAGGGACCCTAGGTACTCCTTAAACTGCTAAAAAGTGTAACTGGACAGTTAGTATAATCTCTGAGACTCTCAAAGTAGCATTCAGTAGTAAGCATTCCAGCTAAAACTGCATTTTACTTGTACATAGACTTCAAGATGAATATATGACTAAAAATTTGTACTGTGATTCGTGCAATGTAATTTCTTATATCAATAAAATACAATTACACCTTAGTGCAGACCATTGCTGTCCAGCATACAGACCACTGGTTAATTCTCTCCATCATTGTCACAGCTCAACCAAAAATATTTGTCCGTGTCAAACTGCTGATGTACTTGAGCAGAGAACACATGCATGCACACTCAACAGCAATGGGGGGGGTCATAGGGGGGTTCAAGAGTAAACCTGCTGGGTGACAATCCTAAATGCTGGTGGTCTGTGAATAGTTTCAAATCCCACATGTGTACGGGCCCCCACATGTTTAGGTCTGTAAGTATGACCTTCATCTACAATGCCGTGCAAAGAACTCGTAGCTAGGAGTAAGTTTTTGCCCTAGTAATTTAATATTTGAGCACAGGAATGAGGAAGCCACCAAAACAGATCCTTAATTAGCTATGATATCAGAAACACCTTTAGTATGGACATGGCAGATAGTACATTTACCAGGAAATTTTTATTCTCAGATTCATTTTTTTCCATGTTGCTTGTCAGCATGAGAGATTGCAGCAGCAGCCCTGGCGCTGCTGCAGCTGGGTACGAATGGTCACGCAGGCTGGTGGAGCACAGTCTGGCCAGGGCTGAAGCACCAAGCGAGACCCATCCTCTAATCCCAATGCTGGGCTGCTGTTACCCGCCACAGGGCTCAKTACTGGAGCCTACCTCTAGTGCTCTCATCTGCTGGGTACCCGGGGAGGGAAGAAAGGAATCTGCCTAACTTAAGTGCCGTAAGGACAAGGAAAAGACAAGCAGAAGATTCAGAAAAAGAGTCTGGAGACCTGGACACGGGGAAGGGAAAGGGAAATCTCTGACTGAGAGCTGTGAAAGGAACGTTGGCCTAGAGAGGTGATGGTTGGAGAGAGAGACCATGGCTGTGACAAGAGGAAGGAAGGTCTGGAGCTAGTACAGAAAATGGAAGAGGGAGTTGGAGGAGGTGTGTTTGACAAAGGGAAGGGAATTTGGGGGTGTCGTGGTTTAACCTGGCAGGCAGCCAAACACCACACAGCCGCTCGCTCACTCCCCCCTCCCCTCAGTGGGATGGGGGAGAGAATCGGAAAAAAAAAAAAAGTAAAATTTGTGGATTGAGATAAARACAGTTTAATAAAAYGGAAAAGGAAGGGAAAATAATGATGATAATAAWAATAATGATAGAATATACAAAATGAGTGATGCACAATGCAATTGCTCACCACCTGCTGAGCGATACCCAAGCCGCGATCGCTACTTCCTGGACCAC
>JAYKAV010001042.1:0-18815 GCA_035582835.1 Phoebastria nigripes | reverse complement strand
GTACAGCAAAAGCAAGAGCATGGTGCAGATTAGATACATCGAGAACAGATGAATCAATATTGTGACCAACAACTGTCAACAGATATAAATTCCTTAATATGCTCTAGTTAATCTGTTGTTATCTCAAACCCTTCGWGCCCCACRWTGGGCGCCAAAAAGGACTGTTGTGGTTTAACCCTGGCAGCACCTAAACACCACGCAGCCGCTCACTCAGCCCCCCACTCCGGTGGGATGGGGGAGAGAATTGGGACGGCATGAGTAGGAAAACTCACGGGTTGAGATAAAAACAGTTTAATAATTGAAATAAAACAAAGTAGAACAGTAATAATAACAAAGAAGAGTGCTTCTGTGCATTTGTTGAAGGTTCATGTAATTTACAATTGCTTATATATGCATTAGTTCTACAGATATTTCATATATTAAATATACCTCAAGGAATACCTGGTATACCATGGCAATACCAGCTATTTTTAGTCAAAAAGTAAGTAGAAAAAGATACACATAGTCCAAGTGGACTCTTTTTATTTAAATTAAGGAAAAAAAGATTAAATAGACATGGTCCTTCTACCTTCTAAGTAGAGCTGTAAGTAGACAAGACTCCTCAGAAGTCTGAATGATCTATGGAATACGTTTCTCTCCTATAAAACAGATCTAAATTCTCTTCTCCCTCAGAAAATCTTCTCTATGTATAAATTGGTAACTCTTCCTGTGAAAAGATTTCCAATGTGAGCATGATAAAACGCCTGGAAGTATCTCTTGTTCGTGTTGGTGTGTGTGCTAGTCCCATTTATGTTTATAGCAGAACATACAGTTTTTAGTGGAATAGAGTGTTGCTTTGAAAACGCTCCCTAGGCCAAAACATATGGTCAGTGTCAGGTACGCAGCAGGAGTGTGTGCTACGTTCTCCCTTCTTATATGAAGCAATGAAAACATCTGCAGACAGGAAATAAATGAAAATAAAATGGGTTACATGAGTGTTTTCTAGTAAAATGTTCTTTATATATTAGAAATCTATTTCCATAGGTAAAAATCTCTGCTCTAATCAGCAAATATGACTTACTATAAGGGAGACTGACCAAATCCATAGCATCTGTTACCCTTTAAAGCTAATCCAGTCCAGTACTTTTTATAGCTTTTGAGCACTTTCAATCTTCTCTTGACATCACTGTCAAGAGCATGTGAATTAGTCACAAATAGACAAAATCAAAGTACTTTGTCCCCTAGAAACTCACTAAATCTTCACATTTGCAAATTTGCTTTAGAGACCCTATCCTCACTTTCCCTTATTCACCAGGGTGTATTTACTTGGGGGTTGGGTGTTTTTTAAATCTCAAGGTGGGAGCATAACTAGCCCGTTCCAATTCCATCATATTAATTTGTTTTAATGTGACTCCAGTAAAGGAATCCAATGACATCTCATAACATGAGTGGTTTGAAACTATGATTTTTTTTCCACTTAGATTAGTAGTAATGCTTTAACAAAATGCTCCTGAGATTTTATGGCCTTCCATAAACTGAAACAATCTTGCCCCAGATTTAGCAATCATATTTTTCTGCTGCCTCTTTTCCAGTGTTTCCAGCTACAAGCTTATTAAAGCATTACATGATCTTTCTGCACTGCACGTATATAATATAAAACATTTTTGATATTCTATAAGCAACGGTCTACATCCAGACTGTCTAACTGTATAGGTATGTTGTTTGGGGTACTGTTTCTTTTATCTGATAGCTACATCAGCAGAAGCCTTGCTTTGAATGTAGCTTATACTAGAACAGACAGGAAAATCTTACTGCGTTTCCTATATGGGGCTCTATTGTTTCAACTAAAATACTATGGTTGAAATAACAAAATTTTTTAAGAGAAGGAAAGGTGCCTTTTAACTGCAGATGTTAAAGCAATTTACAGCTGTAAATGTATATTATCTTCACTTAAAATAGAAAATAGAGGAACAGATAGTGACTTAGCAGCAAGGCCTCTACTGCCTCTAGAACCCAGGTCTTCTAAGTCATTTCTGATAATCTTGAAATATAGTGTCTACTAATATGCAAAGCAAGTGTTATGATACTCCGGGTGAAATAAAAATGAATAAGTGTGCACTAGAAGAGCCTTATTTCGATAACAATAAGTTCTGAAAAAAAAAATATGAAAGGCCTTAAAAAAAAAAGGTCATTCTGTAAAAAGAATGGAGACCACAATGAAGAAGTTGAGAGTTCCTGCAGAATGGCAGGAGCAGACTTCGACTACAGCTGGCTGAAAGGGGTGTATACACAAGGATTTCAGAAGCAGACAGGTAAGTCGAGGTAAGCACAAACATTGATATTTACCACCACAAAGGAAAAATAAAGGCATTAAAGGAGAACTGTTGGTGAATGAAGAAGGGTGAGGCTATGGCAGATGAATTTATCCTAGACGTCGGTTTATGTCAGACACCAGAGAGGACAACAAACAAGTGATAAGGCAAAATGTCCATGACAGTCATTCAGGAACTCATCAGAAGTCTTTGTGATGTTGCTTCTCCCTTTGAATTTATAGTAGCATTATGTGTCATGAGGGTAAAAGACTAAGGAAGGTAACAATATTACCACTAGAGGAATAAAACTGTAGAAGGGAATATTTTAATGTTTCACCAGCTTACCTTGGAGGCAAGCATTGTACTGAAATCTGAACTTCAATGCCACTGGAAGGCTGCATGTGGATTAAGCTGGTATGGCCTTTCACAGTCCTTACAAGGAGCTGCAGTAAATGGAAGGGAGAAGCCTAAGAGATTTCTGTCTGTAAGACTCTGGCAGTGTCCTTATTCTCCTACCTCTGCATCTGACCTGATAGATTTGGGTGGTTTCAGCCCTTTGCTTTTACTGCTTTGCAAGTAGTGTTTCCTGAGAACTGCTGGGTAATGATGCAGAGACATGGCCATGGGAATTGCTGCTATATGAAGTCATGGCTTGAACCGGCTGAAATACACAGCGTGGCCATGGGAAGGAAAATGTGAATGATGCCTTCTTGTCTCTGTCTTGTATTGGAGACAGATGAGACTTGAAAGGTGTCTCAGTGTTGACCTGGTAGGACTGTGAGGGATACATATGTATCATTTAACTCTTACACAATCTTAAAGTTAGAGTAGAATTCCATCTTAATAATTAGTTTTGGAACACACATGAGCAAAAATAAGAGGAAAACTGTGGAGAGAAATACTATAAACAATAAATGTGGACCCTTTCTTTTTTCAGATTCTTTTATTCTCTATTCTTTCCTTTTCTAAGAAGGCATCTCTATTACTGTTAACAAACTGTAAAACTAATCACTTATTCACTTTGCAACAATACCAAGAGTTTTTAAATATTTGTGAATGTTCAAATTTATGAAAATTCCAACCAAAACAGGTTATTTTTCTAAGACTATTGTAAATATTATGAAATTCTCTATGGTAGAAATTGATCACTGATAGAAATCACTGAATTAAAAATAGAAAACAAGTGGATTGTCTTTTACATAGAAGTCCGTGAAGAAAACCAAAACATAAGTACATTTGCTTCTACACTGATGTTGAATCAGTGTAAGAAATTAGGTGGGGGAACTGGAAGGCCTGGCCTTAGGTGAAGATACTGGCATAGCAGGAAACTCAGAAACATGGTGGAAGGAAGGCAGTCAACGCAACGCAGTAATATCACAGTGTGAAAGATACAGAAAATATCATGTAAGTCATGCCAGCAATTGACCAATACAATATGTTATAAACCTTAGCATCAAAACAAATTAAAGAACTGACCACATTACCAAGCAACATGGCATCTACACAGCTTAAAACCACAGGCCTAAATAGAAGGAATACAGTACTGAGCCTGTGTTACTGCCTGCTAGGTAAGACCACAGCATTGCCCATGATGCACTAGGAGAGATCAGAGAGGCTTTAAGAGCAGGAATACAAATGTATTAGAAGACATGAGTTATCCTGTGCCTATTGGGCAAAACTCGCACAAGGACATGAAGCAGAGAAGACATTTTTGGGCACCAGGCATGACTGCTTTGTGGAACAGGCAATTAACAAGCCTCTGTGACAGAGTGCAATCCTCCACCTGCAGCCAAGAAATGTGCAAGATCTGGTTCCAAACCTTTCAGCTGAAAAAACACTTTGCAGCAATGACCGTCATGTACTTCCATTTCACAGCCCTACAAGAATGCCAGTGTTGCTGAACACCTACATGGAAGAGTTTTATGGAATTGAGAATGAATGCTTCAGAAAGTTGAAATAGTTTTCAAAATAGAAAGGATCATGAACTCTCAGAGAAGCCAAAAAAGAGTTTGAAGAACAAGTAACTAAGGGAATCAAAGCTACTATTGTAACCTTCAATATTAAAATATCTGGGACAAGACGCACTTCATGGAATGCTAACGCACCGCATGACCAGAGCACCTCAGGACCACCCAGTAAGGGCATCCCTGAGGGCACCCAGCAAGGGCGAGACCTCTGCAGAAATGCTGACTGGATTTATTTGCAGTGTTCATGGTGGAAGAAACTGGGAGATTTCCAACTAAAACCTTTTTCTGGAGAGGAGCAATAGAGGTTTTTTTCTGAAATGGAAGCAACTAGAAAGGAAATGATGGTATGAATAGTGAAAATGGATACTAACATTTGCCTGTTTCTACCACAACCTTTTCCACAGTTGCTTCATATTCAACTCATACGACATAGAAAAGTGAGCAGTAAAGTGATAAAGCTCGCTGATGATAAAACTGGAGGGAGACTGAAAAATCACAGGACACAGGACAGCGTGACAAAATCAGTGTAGATAAAGGAAATTGATTTATAGGGTGAAAAGCATTCCTACCTTCACATTTAAAATGGTGGCTTCTGATGCGTCCTTACATTTCAGGAAAAAGGGCTTGACGTCATGGTAATTCCAGGAAAACATCAGCTCAGTAGCTGGCAGCAGTCAAAGAACAACCAAAATATTATGAAAATGCATAGGAAACACAACAGAAATCACCGTATTGCTGCATAAGTTTCAGGTTCACCACTGCCTCAAGTAATGTGGGCACATATGAAAAATTTCAGAGAAGGCCAACAAGGGCAGTTAGAGGCACTGGACAGCTTCCATGCAAAATCCAAGCCAGTAGGCTGGGATTCCTCATCCTGCAGTTGAGACTGTTTGGGGAGAAATATGATTCAGGTCCACAGATTAAGTGGAAAAAAAAATAGTGTAGATAAATGAGAGGCTAAATTCAACAAAGATAAATGAAACTGATGCACAGAGTGAAAAACACACCTAGTCTCTGCCAAGGCAAGAAATAAGAGCCATCAAAAAAAGCTGGATTTGAAACAAACACGAGGAGGTGGTGCATCACAGAATAGGTGGCAGATTGATGGGCTCCTTGCTGTAGGATGTTGTGGATGACATATGAGTCCAAGTGAGGATGGAGCAAGTACTTAGAAGAGAGAGCTATTGAGGTTTACTGAATAGACAAAGCAAAATAAGCTAAAAAAATTCATTGTATTGAAGAATTGGGATGCTGGAAAAATCTTAGGGGAAAATACCATTGATGCCGATCCCATGGGCACCCATTTAAGGGCAACTGTTGGAAACAGAAAACTGAGCAAGACAGATTTTGATATGAACCAGTGAAACCATATTTATAGTGTAGCTATGAATTTTAATAAAAAGAAAAAAGTTGCTAAGAACTTTGATTACGGGTCTGAAAAAGAAGAGGTAGCTAATCAGAAAGATTGCTTTAGACAGTGGAATAGGTGGAAGATCATTCTCAAAAAAGACAGTTGTTCCCAATACTCATCACATGTACTTGGAGTGGTTAAGTGGGAAGAGCACTCAAGTGAAAAAAAAAACCACAGCTAATTTTAAAAAACTTCAGTGCTGTACTTTAATGACAGTCAGGGAAAAGATATCTTCCTTTTTTCCTTAATTTTTGAGGGATTAAAAAGGTTTTGTTATTTCACCGTTTCTAAGTTTTCATGTGTATTTTGCCTATTATAGGTTTAAAATATGCTAAACAATACCAAAAATCTCTTTTTTTACCAAATTGAGCTTGACCTAAATCAGGAAGTATTGCCGAGCTTAAGGAGAAATCTGGTCTCCTGTGAACTCAAACTCACCCTCCAAAGCAAAATATCTTAGATAAACCTTGATGCTTGCTTTGCAAAAAGAAACCTCTGAGCCATCTGATCTTCCTTTACCAATTCTTTGTGCTGTAATCCACTAAAAAATGAAATTTTCTGGAGGATCTGGGTGAGTTTTCATCTTGATATAAGAAAGACATTTTTTACAGGAAGAACAATCATTCTTTGGAACAACCTCACCAGGGACATAGTAATCGCTCCTAAACACAAGTACTTGATAAAAAGGTCCTATTCCCTAAGGACTTGTCAGTATAGCATGTGTTATACATATTCCAGAGAGACAAAGATGTTAACAGAAGGGACAATTTGTAACCTACACAGAGACTTACTACTCTCAGTTATTTTAACTTGACCAAAATGTAAGTAGATGATAATATTATCATGAAAGGGATGATATATAGCTATTTACTCTCACCATTCTTATCACAACAGGGCACTATCTATGGCAAACACTATTTTGCCACAGCTGTAGTGTAAATAATTCAGCTTTAATCAAAAGCCACGTCTGGTCAGGCTTATATGGTAAAATGTCATGTCAAAATAAGGCTTACCCCACCTGCTAGTCTTCCATGTGATTTCTGTTATTTCTGTATGAAAATGTCATGGTGGAAAGCACCACATACAAATGGTTGCATGCAAGGCACAAAGGCAAATTCAGATATAAAGCTGAAATTCTCATTTAAAAATACATCCTTATGTTGCATAGTAGGCAGAAACTTATTCTTTGTTTATCAGTGTTTTCTTGCTATGCAACACTCCCACTGCTATCATTTAACCAGAAGTGAGTGGGAGTTGCATGTATCACACACAGCAGAAGACAGCATTATGCTTGCCTTTATAATCCACAGATGGTCACTGGCAGGGCAATAATATTCTACCGTATGTCTCAAGGGTAGTGGGGCGAGTGTGCACAAGTGTAGCTGAAGTACTGGCATGGTATGCCTGCACAAAACAAAAGGTCATATCGAAAGAATAACTGCATGTTATTCTAGATATAAAGAATAATTTTTTTTATGACAAGAGTGGTAAAACACTGAACAGTTGCCCAGGGAGGTTGTAGATGCCCCATCCCTGGAAACATTCAAGGTCAGGTTGGATGGGACTTTGAGCAACCTGATCTAGTTGAAGATGTCCCTGCTTATGGCAGGGGGGTTGGACTAGATGACCTGTAAAGGTCCCTTCCAACCCAAACCATTCCATGATGCTATGATTCTATGTTGGTGTTACTGTAATGCATCTTGCAATAAAAAGCTAGAGTGAAGGAGTGTATTGTGGCATGATTTAAAGGCTGTGACTTGGTGGTGTGACAAACTGTTTGGCATTTATAGTAGCAGATAAAAGCAATGGGGTCCCCCCCTCTCCTGTCCTGAAATTAGGTAGCATTTTGTCATGGGCAGATTTGACTAGGACTTGGACTTTTCTCTCAATTAGAAACATCCAGTGTCCAGTTTATACCTAGCCATGGCCAGTTCATTCTCAGCTGTTTTTGGCAAGGTTTTCTTTCAGCTGAAATAATTATTTTCCCTATAAGCCCTTACTACCTTGGCGTATTTACATGTTTGCTTTTAGCTTTTGCTTTATTAAACCAAGTAGGCCACTCCTAATTCAGGATAATTTGCCTTACTTCACAGCAAGACTCTTCAGACTTTACTGAGTTCTCACCCCTGTTTCCTCTAGTCTGACTAATAATTTCTATGTGACTTCACATCAGATGCTTACTGAGATTGCTTTTCTGTGAAAAAGCTTTCATTTTCTTATGAACGATCAATACTGACACAGTCTACCTTTGACAAGTCCATATGTATTTTATGTTATTTTACATATCTTTAGCCATCATTCATGCTATTGAGATCAGGCTAATTGAATAACAGTTATTTGGCTCTCTTCCCCTTATACTCTTCCTCTTCTAAAATATAGCTATTTTATTTGCCATTTTGCATCAAACAATGTCACACTCTGCTCACTAGGCATTTTTTAAACACTTTTTTCTGAGCCTGTGATTCATGTATCAGCTTTTTTAAAACCCAAAGCTTTCAAATGCATTATCTTCTTTAAGTTTTGCTTCCTCTCAGCTGAGATAAAGTCCAATGTCATACCCTCATTTACATTTACCAACCTTCTTTGTCATCACAGGACTGCTGTATTTGTTGAAAACTGGTGTAAAATACATATTTTGTCTTGGGACCATATCTGGACTGTTTTTAACTTCTATCCCACCCTTACTATAGCTACACTCCTCCATTTTATTTCCCTTTCATTTATAAGAGCAACAAAACCTTTGCTACCTGTTTTAATTTCCTTCTCAAGATCAAGATCAGCTTCACATTTGACAGGTGTCACTTCGCCCCTGCATGTCTTGGTCTAAAAACATGGCTTCATTTGTCGGTCAGTTGAGTTCTTCCTTCTGGGTCCTTGGTTACTCTGCTTTATAACTTGGGGTGATTTTTCTTCTTCTTCCTACAAGTTCTTTCCAGTCTCTGGAAGATGAATCCAGCATCCCAGCTTTACAGAGACTTCATCACCAGCATGAAGGAGACAGGTTAGTTAGTATGACTGCCAAGAACGAACAGAGAAGTCAGGGAAGCAAAACATGCTGAAATTTTGAAAGCCAGGAAGCTGAAGTATTTGCTCCTAATAGATGATCATAATGATAGAGTCCCTTTGTCTGGAAAACTGTCTGGTTGCAGAATGTTGTTCTCTGAATATAGATAATAGATATTTTATTACTTCTTATAATATGAGAAGATCATGTTCTGTTAAATCATCTCTTACACTAATGACTTTTTCAAAAATGTATAGTATTGCTAGTAGAAAATGTTCCCTTCTGTGAGGGATAAACCTTTATTATCAGTAGGCTTCTTCAGCGCAGCATGTCTATCTACAAACAAAATATTATTGTCAATAATTTTTGCGGTTCCTATACCAGCAGATTATCATTGACTTCAGGGAAAGGCTGAATCTGCCATCGACAGATTTGTCAACAACAGCATGCAAAAAGATGTTTTCATGTATTTCATTCCAGAATTACTTTTAGTCTATTAAATATTTTTCTGATCGTTGTTTATAGCTGTTTATTTTGACAGCAGTGACATATTTCTTTCTGAGAAAAGTAGGTTTGTAGTATCTTACACAGTATCTCATTAACTTTGGGCTATTTCTTTTTCAACTTGTTTCAATTACTTGTCATCTAAATTGTCAGATGAGTTCATACGGAAAAATTAGGCCAGAAAAGATGATATAACCATCAGCTGGTTAGATGAGTGCCTGCTAGCAGAAAACTTCCCTTTGCAGCTTACTAGTACCCAATCAGGCTAAACTTAGAGTGGATTCAGTGGAGCATTCATCTCCCTTAATCATTAGTGGGCATAGATAGTTCAGCTCAATTTTAACATGATTGCAAATATCTCCTTAGGAGAAGCCAAAAGCCAGGATAATGGTATAAAAGCAGTTATTGCAATTCAAGATTAAGGGTCTGAATGGAAAATTGTACAGGATCTGACTTACAGTGTGTTTCTCTACATACTGTTGTCAATCTCTTCATGTTAATAAGCATCAGCTTTATTTAATGTAACCAGGAATATATGAAGGAAATTCATATACCTGTTCACACAGTTCACACTGTGAACTGTTATATGA
Source organism: Phoebastria nigripes (assembly GCA_035582835.1). Lineage (NCBI taxonomy): Eukaryota > Metazoa > Chordata > Aves > Procellariiformes > Diomedeidae > Phoebastria > Phoebastria nigripes. The sequence goes on along the minus strand of JAYKAV010001042.1, from coordinate 9,048 downwards.
ACAAAACTGGAAGTATGAACATCAGTGATGATTTGGTGCTTCAACCTGAGAGGTTTTCAAAAGACTTTTTCCCCACTTGTAAAAGAGATAGGTAACTGGATCAGAGATAAGGTGGCAGTCAGCATGAAATTAAGCCCTAAAACATGTTTTTGCTGTGTGAAAGACAGACATTGTACATGAATTGAGCATCTAGCATCTAGAAGATGTGCTGAGGAGGAGCCTTTAGGACATCGATATACCAGTGTCTAACAAAAGTAATGCTTTTAATAACCCTACGTGCAATGTGAGATAGATTCTTTCTACAGCTGAGAAATGGCCCCAGCGAGTTTCTTGCTAAGGAGAATGTGATAAAAGATTAAGCAAATTGTTCTATGGCAATCATTATAAATGCTTCACTTATTAAAGAAATAGATAACATTCACTGTTTTATAACAGATTTGTGGCCAGCTCAGAGGCATTTGAATACAATGAGGATGGCTTCAGTGGGAAAAATGGATTACTGACCAGGGTTTCCTTTGCGTAATATGCATCCTCAAAATACATCTTTACAGAAATCTGTGGTCTGAGCACCACAGCATGGAACTGGAAATAGAAAGCCTGTCTGAAATAAAAAAGCAGTAAGGATTTTTTCAGAGAACCTGTTCGAGCTGAGATGTCAGATCATCACAGTGGCGCATTCATACCCCGAGGTAGGATCACAGCAGGCAATTCACTGCACATCTTCGCTACAGAGTTCACCTGAATGACTGACTCTGGTGATCCTGGCTCAGGTGCAAGTGTCTGCACTGCTAGATCACGCTGATGTTCACTCCATATAGTGGAGGATAGCACAACTTTTCAGGAGGGCATGTATGTGTATGGGCATATGTGTGTGTGTGTATGGTCGGGCGCAGAGAATCATTGTCCTAACACCACATGATGTTGGCACAAACGAAGAATCATTTGGGAAAGTACGACCGGAGAACATGACTGTTTATTCCAGACACGAGTGGTAACAGTCTGCCAGTAAAATATAGATATCATGAGCTTTTTGCTATTTGTTTCTGTGTTGTGGCTTCTGTTCCAAATTCTAACAGGCTTGGAGAGGACATATTAGGACACTGACTTGTTCCAAATCTCATCATTAGGGTTAATCCCATTTCAGTGAATAGTTGCAGGGCATGTGATGTAGCTGTGAGCACTGTGTCCTCTGCTTGATAGCAGGGGAGAAAGTGATCAAAGTGCCATGCAGAACAAAAGGCCAATATATCTATATTGTTGCATTCAGGGAAGGTTAATTCAAATAGTTCAGTAAGCATTAGATTAAAGATTACTTTTTGAGCTATATTTTCTACATAGATTTAGAATAGTGATGGATAATTCATCTCATGAGCATAGTTTATAGTGCCTCAAGAAGTAGTCAGATCTCAGTGCCTTTTAGAATTAGTATCATCACAAAATCACCAGGTTTGAAGGATTCTCTAAAATCACGAGTCTGAGGAAAGCCACAGAACACTAGACATAAACTTCAGCTCTGCTGTTGAGCTGAAGTTGATCCATTAGTCATTTAATCATGACATGAAAATCCAAACAGCAGTGAGTCAGTCCCTGGAAAGTAGTTCCACAGACCAGCTCTCATGTTAAAAAAACATTTTTTTCCCAAATTAAAATTGTTCTGGTTTTACTATGGCCTATACTACATCTTATTAGCRTTTTCTATTTGGCTTTTGTGTCTTTTGTTATCACTATGAGAATGTCAATGATAAAGACTGGGAGGCATGACTGATGTCTTACAGAGACATGTTTAAAGGGTAGCATTTTCTTTCCCAACCTTGTATTTCATTAAACTCTGTTCTGAGTGATCCACTGTAAGTAACATCACAGGCACTGTTTTCCTGTGAGTAGGTATTTTTTGATCGTGCTTCCAGAGCTTTCCTGCTGGGGATCCCATTTCCAGAATCTTGTGAGATTTGTGTCCACTCCTCGCTGGCAGCTCACGTTCTGCAGCTGAATTTTCACCTGACTGTTGACTCCATTCCCAAGGACCATGATTTAGTCTGGCTGCGGCTGCTTCAGAGTGTGAGCGGGTGTTATCAGTCCATTTCTGAACTCTCATTTGTAGTGCAAAAGTTATCAGACAAAGTTAAGAAAAAGCTTTACTATCTCTGCTTTTGTCATTTAAATTTCTTGCTTTTCATTCCAGTTGGTATATCAGTTTTCCTATTGCAGATATATCTCCAGAGATCTCAGAATCCCAAATCCTCTTCTGAAATGGATAAAGTGTGCATTTTTGGCATCCAGTTTTGTCTGTTTCTTATTTGCATTTGGCACCAGAAAAATTTCTGAGAAAATCTTTTATACCGATTCTGTCATCAGTTCTCATCAGTTACCTGCAGTGACCCTGTTGGCATGGGCTATGTTCTTCATTTATTGTTATTACTTGCTTCTCTTTCCTGAAGCTTACCTCTGCTGTCTGCTTTTTGGCCACTTAAACTCACTTAGATTCAACTCAGAATGATGGTCTGTATTGCAAAAATTGGAGTACTTAGAGAAAAAAACAGGATTGAAAAACTCAGGACTCGTTTCTTGTATCCTACTGTAAGTGAGAGACTCACTATCAAAATGTACATTGGCAATCCTTACTTGCTGTATTCCAGCTCAAAAAGTTCACAGGAGAGCATGAATACAGTAAAATCATCCATATTTGATGCCTGTTCATCACTCCTCAGCCTCATTTAACGCCATTTACAGGCTGAAGTGTTAAAATCCCAGCTGATGCTGTTGGAAAGGGACTTCTCGGTACAGGCATCCAGCAAATCCCATTGCAACAAGTGGCACTCAGGTTCCAGGTGGTATATTGTCCCTCTTATACACCAGGGAGGAGTATTTACCTCTTGACTTTCAGATTACCAAGGCAGTTAACTGTACATTACATACAACAGTGCCATTCTGAATATATTCTGTCTGGAAAAAAATGTATTGTTTTTCTTACAGTTTCACAAGATGTTTGCTTCTGAGGGGAATAGCTGTGAAATAAGAAGATTGTAAGGAGTGATGGTCAAGAGAGGGAGGAGAGGACAAAATTGACTTTGTCTTGTAGAAGAAATACCAAAGATGATAGTACAGGTATTTTCATTATGATGATCACATCTAAGCCCATAACTTTTCTGATTTGTCTACTTCACTATTGAGCTCTGTTTTTGAGAGAAATGGAGACTCATTTTGGAGAGAATGGACTTTATCTTTTCATATAGTCATATAAAGTGTGGTTAACTTTGTAGGACAGTGAAACACTGGAGGAGTGTTAAATTTTCTTTCACAAATTTCTTGATAGTGAAAAAGCTCAGACTATAGGAAAAAAATGTGTTAAATCTTCAAATATAGGAGCGGTCTATGTGGATTTGGAGTGGTTCTACAAACACTTACAGCCTCAGGAGAAAAGGCTTGTAAATGTTAAATTTGTACTTTGGCCATCAGTAAATGCACTAGTGAAGCCTCTTTGCTGCACATGGATATGGCTGTATATATAAAAATATAGCTTGCCTGTAAATTCAATGTATGTGGGAAGCTGTTAACTGTCAATATATACTTGGCGAAACACTGGAGCCTGGTATATAATTACATATAGTATTGAGCTGTATTAAAAAAAAAACATCTATAGCAGTGATTACTCCTTGTACTTGAAACCCAGTTGGGAGATGAAGGTTTCCACAGAATATAGCCGTTTATTCGTAAGGTAGAATGTCCTATTTTGAGTCAAAATTACCAGTGACCCACAGCCTGCTTTGGCTTCCAAAGGGACTTGAAAAGGTGTTTTAAGCTTTCGCTTTCCACTGGTATATAAGAGCTGTTCACAAGTTTCTTAATGATGATTTATCAATATGGGAATTCACTCCCCCTCCATAACTTGTCCAAAATAACCTCCACTTGTTCCCCAATGAACAGGCCAGAATGTTTCTTCTGGCGAAGGTGTTTCTAGTGAGACATACGCAAAAAAATTAGGGAAAGAGCAGTTCATTTGTTTTTGTTCTACTGTGAAGCTTGTTGGCTGTGTGTAAAGAAGGCTTTTATGTTTCTTAAGGTTTGTGTATTGTATATTTAATTGGTGGAAGCACACTTAAAAACTTAATTAGACATCCTTTTACATAGGCTGTTGCAATAGCGACAACCTAGCTATTTACCTGATTCACAGTGAAGAATTACAAACATTTCATACCTTCTGTTTTTCTATTACTGTCTAATTCAACAAGATTCATACCATATATTTAACTTGTCCCCTCTTCTTAAGCGCCTAATCAACCTAAGGCATATGCATTGTCCAAAAACTATTCACCTACCCTATACTTTCACTTTTTAAAGTGGACCTATTATTTTATGCACTAAATTAGAAGAGTAATTTTTAGCACGTTGCGTGAAGATTTAATTGTGCAGCTCTCATTAAAGCTAATGGACATTGTGTTGTTAAATCACACCGCGCAGAACAGTCCATATTCCCTTAAGTGTCCTTATGTTGCCAGACTGGGAAGAGGCTGCACTGCCAGAGACATATGCACATCTATTTCAGTCAGGATCTGTGTAGCAGGCTTAATTTTGTTTTCAGGTCTGAGCCCAAAGCCCTTGAATAACTGGTCTCATATGTGTAATCAAACTAAACCAGGCCTTTTGAGTTCAGGAGAAGAATTAGTAAATGAAATGGCCAGATTTAGTTCAAATTAGCAATATATTGCCTTTCTGTGGGATTTGGCCCAAGAGAAAAGGTACCTGTAACAACTTGATGACAAAGTCCCTTCATTTGTGCTAATAGTCACTTTTGTAAAACTTAGCAAGTGAATTTTAAATGGTTGGAGCAGGTGAACTCTTTGGGTCTAACATTGTCCAAGGCTGACTTCATTCCTTCATACCTTTTTCAATTTTGGTTTTTTTGGTATTTTTATTTACTTTACAGATTTCAGTATAAATTTGGCCCTTAAAATACTGTTTTATTCAACTAAGGGCTGAGATGAAAAGTTAGCTTTACTTTATGTCATCTTTGTAGGGAAAGATATTTCATTAATCTGAATTAATGCTAACCTGTTTCACTGTAGAAATAAACTTTAAAAGGAACCCCCTTCAATATGTATGTGGAAGTATTACTTTTCATTTCACCTACATCAATACTGACTTTCACCTACCTATTAAGAGGAATCACCTGAAATTTGTATCTATAGATAGATAGATAGATAGATAGATAAATTGATCGATCGATTGATCGATCTTTTCAGCTAAGGCACTTTCACATGCTTGATGTTGAAAATTTACAGTAAGGTCTCAATTTAAAAGCCCTGGAACAAAATCAGGTCCCTAGAATAAGAATTAAACACATAATAGCAAAAAAATAATCTTGATTATGACTGCACAGTTTTAGCACATAACTATACTGCTGAGGATACCATTTCCACTAAGATTGACAAGGGGGTACTATGGTASTTTTTTGATGTGCCCACTAGTAACCTCTCATGACCAATTCCTGCCTGACCTGCTAAGGAACTCTTTTGAGACTGAAAGGAAGAATGGGCAGAAGAAGTGGGGAAACATGCTCTACTTCATTAGCAGAAAACAGGAATGACAATTAGACCTCAAAGAAGTGCTCTGCAAGGGAACTTTTTGACATATCCAGGACACAGAGCTCAGTTGAGCATAAGAATTATCCCACATCCCACAGGTACTTTGCTGTGTGCATGTACAAATTAAAAATACAGGGAGTTTGTGGGTAAGCCCTTGTTATCCATCATTTTCCCTCTTTTTTGGCTGGTGTCAACTGTATATCTCAAATGTAGGTAGCCCTGCTTGACCTAAGTCTGCTTGCCTTCCCATCCCAGGTTACCAGTATCATATGACCTCCAAAGGAGGGAAATTTGCCACCTCCCCTCCTGCACTATAAAACATATGGAAGTCTACCGTAAATAGAAAAGTAGCACGATGGTCAAAGGATAAACATGCTATCTTATTAAAGAAGGCAAAAGCATTCTGTATTGAGCTTAGAGAAATGAAAGCTAGGGATAGACATGATTGCTGTGTATAGATTAGGTAAGCTCGGGAGTCTGCTCAAGATGCCCATTTTCCCCAAGAGCAAAGGAGCTATTGAAATGCAATCTCCTGTAGGTTTGTTTTCTTCCATTTCCTTTTTGCAGTACCCACTAACATCACACTTGCTATACCTCAATTTTCCCTCCTGTAACATCTGCTGAGGCTCCTACTGCAATCTTTCTACCTCTTCCTCCCTCTGCACCCTTTCTTCTCCCTCCCATAGCCCAGCTCGCTCACCGGTACCTTGCAGCCCCCTCGTACATGCTTTACACACCTTCTTGCTGACATGTGGGCAAAAAGCAGCATGTTAGGATTAATGCAGACATGCTGACAGGCTTCTATCAAATACAGTGAAAAAGGGCTGAGCTTCCTCTGCTCTGGCCTGGTGGCAGGAGCATCTCAACTCTAGAAAGCTGTTGACTTTTTAACAGGACTAGTAGGAGTCTGCTGCCTGTGAGACAGCCCCCTGCCCCCCATCATATTTTCTTGGAAGTCTCCAGCAATTCAAAACAGAAAGCCCTGTCACACAAGTCTCCATCTCTCTGGAAAACATCCTAAAAAAAGAATATAATGTTACAACAACATTTGGAAATAAACTGATCAAGAATACATTTTAGGCTGGAAATGACAAGAAAGTTTTAATTTTTTAGGGTACGATTTGAAGGCAGCCTTCTGACACGAGTTGTGCAGAGCAAGAAATATGTTTTTAAGGTGTAGCTTGATAACATTTCTAAAAGGCAAGCTTTGCACGATGTGGCAGAAGACAGGATGTGATATCCCAGGATGTTCCTTCCAATTTCATATTCTTCTGACATTTGCTCTGTGATTTGACATCTCCTTCTTAAACAGTGTCATCCAGCACCATTAAAATATAGGTCGAAGCAAAGGATTATTCTCTCATAATCTTAAGTCATAAAATAGTAATTTCCAGGAGCAGATTAATTCAGAACTGATGAACCCACATATCCAGACCTTCACTTGGGACGGGGTAGAAACACTGCACTTCTTACTAGGAAGACAAAGAGCCAGCAGAGAGTCTTTTTCAAAGAAGACTTTGAAGCGTTGTGTGAAGCTTTTATTTCCTCTGGATCCAGACTATTTTTTGGCTTTGTTGTACTTTTGAACTGRCATAGGTACCAACTGCCATTAACTGCCAACTGCCATTAAAGCCTCATCTGAGTTGAGATACGTATCTTCAGTCTTCTTTGATTGCATTGAGCTCATACACCTGTCCTGAGTTCAGAGAACAGATGAAACAGGAAATAGCCAGGAGGAATCAAAAAGACTGAAGAAAAAGTCATAAGAATACAGTGTGCTTGGGTATCTTAATGACAGGCAGCTGAAATGAATTTAAGTACTATCTAAGATTCCCTCTGCCAAAACTCTCTGTGCCAGAATTAATGGGTTTCTCTAGTTTTTCCTGTTCCCTTATCTTGCATCCAAGATGACTCTTAAGATCCCTGCCAGCTGCAGGACCTCTGGTACTGTTTTTCTTTTTTAATTTAAAAAACAATCTCCCATGCACTTTGGTACATTTTTGTGCCCCTTAATAAAGAATTGGACAACTCTGGAATGGAAATCACTCATGAAGCCTTCTACAAGCCATTTAATCAGCTTTTCTGCAGTTTATGATGTATGCAAAATCAATTAAAACAGTCTCTGATTCATGACTCATTGTCATCCCCTGTTGTAAATCAACCATTGCAAGGTTTTATAGCTTGTTTCTCATCTTATTGAAATTTAAGGTCCAGCTAGTGGAATAGCAAACATTTTGCTGACGTTTGTGCTTTCCTCAGTTTTCAAGGTAGGTAGAATAGTGCATGTTCACTTTTGAAATGGAAATATCAGTTGAAACCATCAGACTGCAGAAGCAACCTTAGCATAACTCAGTAGGTGGCATTCTTCCTTCTGCACTAGTATAAATGAATAACCTATCATTGTGCTTTTAAAGATACTGGAACAAAACATGAACTGGTACTAAAGTACTCAAGTTAGTCTTTGACTGAGACCAAGAACTGAGATCACGGCCTACTTACAGAGCTTAAAATGACTGTATTGTAACTGAGAAGGGAGGGCTTGTAGTTCATAAAGGCCTAGTCAAATTAACTCAGGTACTAACAGTAAGACAGCCTGTGCTGAAGATCATAAAATCATGGCTTCACCCAGGCACTGTGGTACCCAGTGAGTGGCTGATATCCATGTTGTTATGGCTTTGCTGTTCTTCAGACCCAAGCTGCTTAGATCAAAACTATCTGAGATGATTAGTCTTTTTCCAATATAGAATAAATTTACATACAGATTMTGTGGTGTTTTTATAAGATGTGGTTCTTGTTGAAGAGTTTCCAGTCAGCATGACTGTATCTTGTCCATGTAAATACAAACCATTTTTGCATACTGTCTTGAATGCTTTTTGCTGTGCCCTACTGTTTTATGTTGCTATATATTTTTCCTCATTGTCCTGGTTTCGGCTGGGATAGAGTTAATTTTCTTCCTAGTGCTGTGTTTTGGATTTAGTATGAAAAGAATGTTGATAAGACACTGATGGTTTTAGCTGTTGCTAAGTAGTCTGCTAGTCAAGGACTTTTCAGCTTCCCATGCTCTGCCAGGTGCACAAGAAGCTGGGAGGRAGCATAGCCGGGACAGCTAGCCCAACTGGCCAACAGGGTATTCCATACTATGTGACGTCATGCTCAATATATWAAKAGGAGGCRTGGTCCAGGAAGTAGCRATCGCKGCTTGGGTATCGCTCAGCGGGTGGTGAGCAATTGCATTGTGCATCACTCATTTTGTATATTCTATCATTATTATTATTATTATAATTATTTTCCCTTCCTTTTCTGTTTTACTAAACTGTCTTTATCTCAATCCACGAATTTTACTTTTTTTTCCGATTATCTCCCCCATCCCACTGAGGGGAGAGGGGAGTGAGCGAGTGGCTGCGTGGTGTTTGACTGCCTGCGGGTTAAACCACAACAGTCTTTTTTGGCGCCCAACGTGGGGCAC
>JAYKAV010001041.1:0-19024 GCA_035582835.1 Phoebastria nigripes | reverse complement strand
GGGGAAAGTGTCCCCCCTTGTCTCCCCCATAAATTGGCTCTCCGAGGAGAAAAGGTAAAGAGTATAATTATTAATAGTTTCCGAGAGATGGTTCCCGAAGTACGGAGATGGCAATGCTGAGTCTCACAACCAATAATTTTATCATATCGTAAGCCAGTATTACACAGTACAGCAAAATGATAACTTTAATCCAGCCCCCAGAGGTGATAAACAGCACAACAGGGAACATATACAGCAAGGAAGGTGTTACATAACACAACTCTGAGAACAGCACAACAACTCTGAGAGCAAATGAATCAACATTGTGACCAGCGACTATTAGCCTAATAACGCGTGCTTATAACAAATTTGTTTTAACACGCTCTGGTCAGATCTGTCATTATCTCAACCCTTCGAGCACCACGTTGGGCACAAAAAAGGACTACCGTGGTTTAACCCCACAGGCAGCCAAACACCACACAGCTGCTCACTCACTGCCCCCCAGTGGGATGGGGGAGAGAATCGGGAAAAAGGTAAAACTCGTGGGTTGAGATAAAGACAATTTAATAGGACAGAAAAGGAAGGGAAAATAATAATAATGATAAAAGAATACTAGAAAGAAAATTAACTCTATCCCAGCCGAAACGAGGACACTGTACCTAGAATAGACTGGCCATGCCCACACTGCACAGCACAGGGGTATCAGGCAGTTCTCCTGTGGCCCTAAGATGTAACTATTTTTTTGGTATGTTTTTTTCAGTTATTTGTGTCTGAATGAATATGTGACTTGTGTTACTGCCCACCCCAGTGCTTTCTGCAAAACACGTTGGTGTTGTGCTATAAACCTGAGATGTGGTATAAAGTCATGCAGAGGGTTTGAAGGCACAAACCCAGTAACACTGGAGGACTCTATGGGTTGAAAGGAGTCAAAACTTATGTAGTTTCATTCGTTCAGCTTATTGAATCATGCCCAGACAGTATGTGTTGGTGAGATTCATAACAGAGCTAGGGAGCAAGCTGTTAATTAAAGAACAGGCAGTCAGGAGTCCTGTGCTTGGTCTCATTCTTTGGACTTCTTTTATTTAGAAGTGTAGATGTGTACAGTCACTCTCTGAACTGGCTTCCTTTACCTTTTATGTTTCTGAAGCCTTTTGTGGATTAGATTCAATATTGTTTTGCACATTCTTTTCCACTGACCAGCTCAGCCTTTTCAGTTTCTGGAACTTAAAGCCTGAGTCTATTTTTCTGTGTCTTTTTCTCTTGAATAAATGGAAGGCTGAAGGCTTGCTCCTTAGTTATCACTCGTAAAACAAACCTTATAAGGAATATCTATCTTGGGTGCCTGTTTTCCGAATATACCTGTGAACGCTGTCTTATGGCTACAAATGCTTTTGATCTTTTGATGATTTTTTGATGGGTTTTTGGGGTTGCTGGGTTTTGGTTTTTTTGTTTGTGTTTGTTTTCTTTTTTGGTTTTTGTTTTGTTTTTTTATAACAGGGACTTACAATAACCCTGTTTTAAATGTTATGGTTATTTAATCAAGTACTGGACAGACAGTGATGTGTTTAAAATCATACATTTCACAAAACATTTGAAATGCTAACAATCTAATTATGATCCACTGTCTCTCAGGACTGCAGTATGCTTTAGCAGTGCTATTTCTAGATAGCAGGTGTAATAATTAAGAATTAATGTATATTTTCCAATAACTATTTGATCCAAGGATCCAAAACTCCTGTGACTACCACTGCAGGCTGTTTGTATCTGAATTTTCTCATTTCATGTTCCCTAATCTTTTCTCTATTATAAGCTTTCAACTGAAGTGAATAGAATGTAGTTCTTGGCATAATAAGTGCTCTAAAGTATCTGCGTCACCAACCCTTGCTTTAGAGTTTTAGGAAGGGCCAGTCTGACTACCTTGAACCCACCTCTACTGAAGTGGTGGCTATGTGAAAGTGTTTTCTTCTTACAGTTTTCTAGTTCATCGGGAGCTGTATGAGTAATTCCACTTTTGAAATTACTAGAGATATTAATCAGTTCTGTAGTTTCTTCCATTTTCTTTTTTGTATCCTGTTTAATCAATCTAATTTTTCATTAAGGTTTTTATTGCCAACATTTTCTAGATGTCTCTATGACAGGACAATTGAATTCTGTCAACTTAATTTTGTATCCTGTTGACAGCTTCCCTGTGCTAGTAAAGACATCTTGGAATCAATCTTTAACATTTCACTTCCTTTCTACATGAATGGTCCCAGAATCAGATTTAATATTTGACATGTTTTTGACCCACTGTAAGCAATCCATTTCCTGCAAAAATTACAGATGTCAACATTTTAAGTTTTAGCTTCACCTTTGCATCTCTCGCATGCCCTGTAGTAGGCAAGGTACCCATCAGCTTTCCTGTGTATTTTGGGGCAAATACTGTAATGGAACTTCAGCTATCATATTGACTTGTGGTGTCTAGTTTACAATTACCCAAAGCTCAGTTCTGTTCAATATATTAAGAATGTACCTTTTTCCTGAAGATTTCTCATTAATGTTTTTCTGATTGTACGCTGTGTGATGTTTGTACGCCATGTTTCCTTTTTCAGCTCTTTCAGTGCTTTTCCATGTGCTTTTGCAAAATTGTTTTAACCTTTGCAAACTATGGCCCTATTTCCAAGGCAGAAAACTGTTCAAGTCTGTTAAATTCCATGTTATGCGCTTATTTTTCCTGCAAACATAGTTTGTCTGCATTCTGAAGACTCCATGGAAGTGTTAATCAATTTCGTTTGCCCCTGTGTATTACTATGTATCTTTGTATTTCCATGTGATTCCAATTGACATTTTCTTGTCTTCCTATCCAATCTTGTAATATGATGCACCAGTGCTCTGCAGCTTGTAAAATTCTAGCTTCTTTACCTTATTTAAAATCTTCTGGGAGTTATCTTCTCAGTCTCTGATCCCAGTTATGACCTTGTTGTGGTTTAACCCAGCAGGCGGCCAAACACCCCATAGCCGCTTGCTCACTCCCCACTCCCCCGGAATGGGATGCGGGAGAGAATCGGAAAAAAAGGTAAAATTTGTGGATTGAAGTAAAGACGGTTTAATAGAACAGAAAAGGAAGCGAAAATAATAATAATAATAATAATAATAATAATAATAATAATAATGATAGAATATGCAAAATCGGTGATGCACAATACAATTGCTCACCACCCGCCGACCGATGCCCAGCCAGACCCCAAGCAGCGATCGCTGCTCCTCAGCCAACTCCCCCCAGTTTATGTACCATATTCCATCATATGGTATGGAATACCCCTTTGGACAGTTTGGGTCAGCTGTCCTGGCTGTGCCTCTCCCAGCTTCTTGTGTACCTGGCAGAGCATGGGAAACTGGAAAGGTCTTGACTAGTGTAAACACTACTTAGCAACTACTAAAAGATCAGTGTGTTATCAGGTAGGACAGCCTGAAAACTGTGTCAAAAATTTTAACTTGACTTTCACTGCCTTATTCAGGAAGAAGTAAGGAGGATAAAATAAGGGATTGCGTTTCCAAACAAGGCAGCCTGACAGAGTTTTCTTAGAAAATCTGGAAGAAAAAGTGTTAAAAAAAAAAGGTTTAAAAAGCTGAAAATAAACAAAACAAACCAAAAACCACACTTTCTTTGCTTGAGACGTTTAATTGTAGACTGTTGAAGCTATGCCAGAAAACCAATTATGCACTTTTTCCCTAGTGATGGCTTCTTGCTCAGTTTACTTTTTAGTGGCTCCAGATATCTGCATGAACAGATTCAATTCTTGCTTAAATCTTTTTTCAGTCATCTGTTGAGTTCCTTGAGGACTCCAGTTGTAACTGAGTGTCGCTCTTCGATTTTGTTACTGACAATTTTCATCCTTTTGTTTCATAAAGCACTGTTCTTTTTCCACATGAACATCTAGTGTCTTGCAGGTACCAGAAGTACATTCCTAGATGGTTTTTAATAGGGAGTTTATGTTGGAGCTCATAACTACTATGAGCTTTTTATCTCATAAAACCAGCAAGCTTTAAAGAGTTCAAGAAACAGAAAGGGAGCAAGAACTATGTGTCTCTTATTAAGTGCTKACAGAACTGGCTTAATAACTAAAAATTACTATACTAGAAGTTTTCCATGACTTGCATTTTACCCTAGTGCATACAGGACCCAGTATTCATATGACAGCCTTAACTGACTCACAGGTAACTACTATTATGATTTGGTGTAGACAAAATGAAGTCTAAGAACGTACAGTTGCAGCCTTTTGTTGTAGGTTTTTCAGTGAAAGTAATGTTTAGCTCTTGCTAAGAGCTAACATGGTCCCACAAAAAAACAGCAACAGCAAGAAGTGTTTTCATGAATCAGCCATTTATGTTAAAAAGGTATTCTAGCAGAATAGTGTTGACAAGATCCATTTCAGCTGGGTGAAGATATCAGGTTGCTTTTATTGGTTGAACAATGACATATCATGATACAGTAAATCTGTGAGCAACAGGATGGCAACAACTGACCCTACAGTATGTATATGAAAATACATAATGTATTTTCTACATTATTAATTCGATGTGGGAAGAGCATAAAGCATGACACCAGGTGGATCAGGAATCCTTTCTCAGCATTTATCTGAAATATAACTGGATGGAATTTCTTGTGATAGGAGAGAGCAGGGAGAAGTGATGTATGAATTTCAAAAACAGGATCATAAGCTGTCAGGCAATGATAGCAGTGTGCAATATTAATATATGCATCTCACATGGGGAGGTGATAAATGAGACAGCCCTGTGACAAATTGCATAGGCATGTAATAAATAAGTTTACCACATAACTCTGCAATTTATCAGCTGCTTTTTGCCATTATCTGCCCACTAATCCATCTCTCAGGGATTTATTTTCACAGTCTAGATTCCTCAGCAGCTTGAAACACCCTACTTCCTTTAAAGTTCAACCTGCCAAAAAAAACTTTTCTCCTGTTCTCCCTACAGTAGCTCTGCCAGAAGCACATAATGAGCTAACCTGGGCTGTTGAACATTAACAGCTTTGCTATACATGAAGATGTCCTCACAATTCTAACATACATTAATTCTCAGCACAGGAAATGGGCTGCTGAAAATCAGTTTCCCCCACTTCACAATGGGCCATATAACTCTTTCTTCTATTAAAATCTGTTACGTATACTTTTTGAAACTTTTTTACATTTCTAGGTGTTTTTCTTTCCTAGTGCAGTTAGCCATGTACGGCTTCAGGTGTGTTTTTGTAGATGTAAGAATAAGTGCAATAGTCCACTTCTTGAGAAATGGGACCAATTAGCTTTGCCTGCTAAATTAATCTCCCTGAGTTTATTAACACCCCTTCCCATCCCAGTAAGTCTGAAACACCAACTGTTTCTAATAATAAAATATACATCCATTTTTCACCTCTGCTTTCTTTTCACTTTGGAATTGCTTCTGGAAAGCTCAAAGGCACAAGTCTGTCTGAATTACRGATTTCAAATGTGTTACCTCACAATTATTACAAGTGAATGTCATTTAACAGAGAAGGACATATTTGAACAGGAGCTGATTTAAAAATCCTTAGGCAAATTATAATTTTTTTCTTTTATAAGTGATGTGATTTTGTGGATATGACCTCTTTGTCAGAAAATTATAGGTCTTTTTCAAAGTGAGGTTTTGGGGATTTTTTTAGCATTTATTAAATTTCTCAAGGAGTGGATACATTTTATTTTTTCCATTTTGAATTTCTCCATTTTATCCAGAGGTTTTTCTTCCCCCATTTTCTTTAAAGATTCCTAGTAAGTCTGTCATGGTGCCCTGCCCGGATACACAACAGTTCTCTACTGGCTTTTTTTTTTTCCTAAATGGTAGTGTGAAAGTTGACTTCATTTTAGAAATTTGTGATAAATATTTCAGTGTCACATTTTAAGAACCAATAACTCCAGTTTATTGTCTGATCAACTCCACTGTGTCTGAAATAAAACTTTTTTTTTCTTCAGCATTGGTTCTGTGAAAATATTTGAAATCTTATATTGTTATGCTCATTCAAGATGAGATGAAGCTCTAAAAACTGATAGATGTGTGTGCTTGTGTGTATGAGAGAGATAAAAATGAGATTTCCATCATTTTTCAAGCTATTAATCTTGTTTCCCCAAAAAAGGTAAAAAAACCCCATAGTATTTGAAAGTTCCTATGGTTTTGGACATTACTGTCTTGATTTCATAAGATAGACATATACAGATAAAGTTATCTGAAGTCACTTATAAATGTTTTATGTCAGCTTTTGARCTCTGTATGGTCGGATTAGTGGAATTCTAGTATTTTGACTTTATGCAAAAAATATCTTAAAGGAAAAAGTGAACAAAAATAAGTTTGGATAAAACTGTCTATATTGGTTCCTTTCACTGTTTTAGATTTTGTGAATCCTAGCCAAATTCGTACTGATTTGTGTATTCTTAAATTCTCCACCTATATACTAAAGAAGTAATTTTTAGATTTGTTCATGTTTCTCTATCTAGACAAATATAGTAATCATAGAATCATAGAATCATCAAGGTTGGAAAAGACCTCTAAGATCATCGAGTCCAACCGTCAACCCAACACCACCATGCCCACTAAACAATGTCCCTAAGCGCCTCATCTACACGTCTTTTAAATACTTCCAGGAATGGTGACTCCACCACTTCCCTGGGCAGCCTGTTCCAATGCTTAACCACGCTTTCAGTAAAGAAATTTTTCCTAATGTCCAATCTAAACCTCCCCTGRCGCAACTTGAGGCCATTTCCTCTCGTCCTATTGCTAGTTGCTTGGCAGAAGAGACCAACACCCACCTCACTGCAACCTCCTTTCAGGTAGTTGTAGAGGGCGATAAGGTCTCCCCTGAGCCTCCTCTTCTCCAGACTAAACAGTCCCAGTTCCCTCAGCCGCYCCTCGTAAGACTTGTTCTCCAGACCCTTCACCAGCTTCGTTGCCCTCCTCTGGACACGCTCCAGCACCTCAATGTCCTTCTTGTAGTGAGGGGCCCAAAACKGAACACAGTATTCGAGGTGGGGCCTCACCAGTGCCGAGTACAGAGGTACATTCTCTTTGAAGGAACTTGCCATCTCCTTGCAATATCATTTACAAATTATAATAGCTTTTAATTTACTTGATTTGCTGTTTTAGAAACCAGTTACACTTGATTTTATGGGCAGCCATGAGTTGCCTTTCTGGATAACCAACAGTAGCTACCCAGAAACTGCGTGTGTCCATGTGTTTTATGTTCATAAAGACCAAAAACTGTGATAATGTACATAAGGTAAACACTTCTAAATCACTTATCCTGAAAACAATTCACCCAAACAGTCTTTAAATCTTGCAGTTCAATGTTTCTGTAATATGTACTGTGTGTTACTGTTTGCTTAAAGATGTACTGTGTCCAAACGATGGTCCATCACTGGGATAGGGAGGTCACTCTAACTCCTATTTGGCAGTGTTTACAATATATAGGCATTCAGCCAGCACAGTGTTAAAAGCTCATGAAATGCAGGAAGTTTTAGTATGGGACAGGGAGGGAATTAATGAGGCTTATCCAAGGATGGGTTATTCCTGATCTCTTTGCAAGCCATAGACAGACTAAAGCTTGGCATGATTCTTGGCATACTGTTCCTTTTGTCTCCCATTTGGCTAGGCTGCTGTACTGTAGGCATTTTTTACTCACAGCAGTACCAAAATAGCTCCTTCTGGACAGATATAAACTAAATAGAACAAGGTGTGCTCTGAACTAACTCTTTCAGAGGTTTTTTTGGGTGCTTACATAGTTCCTTTTAATGTGTAATATCTAGGATCAATATCATAAATGCAGTTACCTTCAGTGAGAGGTGGGCTCCAACTAGCTTTTGAAACTCTATCTGTAGGGATTCAAAGTCTGTAGTGTTCATAATTCATGAGATTTAGCTGTTGTAATAACATCCTCTTTTTAAAGGCTAGTAAACATTCATAGAGCTGTGCGCTGCGTATGATCTGCAGACCTAGCCCCTTTGTGAACTCTTGGACTGCTGGTTCCTCTCCTACCTCACAGATTTCCTACTTTGAAATCAATGTGTGGGAGAGGAGAGATGGATTTCATTGCAATATAGTGTAGAAAACAGATGAGTTGTGTACTCAGACAGGGAACACCATTGAACTGTTGTGCCCCTGGTTTAGCTTAGCCGAAAGACCAAGTGAGTTGCCTAACTTTTAGAGGGAGTATTAGTATGGGGAGGATCAGAAAATCAAACCTAATCCTCTTGCGTCCTAGGCTGTAGTAACTGTTATACCATCCTCCTTCTGTGTAATGTCAGTTGTAGATTATGAAAGCTTTCTGTGTCCCAGGATACAGCTTGGGTTTCTGTCTGTTTCTTAAGATTTGTACATATCAAGAGTTAGTTTATATGTTGAGGGAGAATTTAAATAATAAGAAACATGATCTTGAAAATAACTTATTATAGATTTCCGTTAGTGCTACTTGTGAGGGAGGAAAGTAATGTCTTTTTCTTAGCGTGCCATTTATCAGTGAGCGCAGTGGCTCAGAGCAATTTTGTGCTTTTCTCATGTCCCAGGTGTCTTCATATAGATTTTCACTTCTGCTGGCAGGATGGAACCCTGAAATGGAACCTGATGCTTTGTCTTGAGCTGCCTTTTATTGACTGCATAGGTATTTGTTCTTACAGCACAGGGGTAAAGAGAAAGTTATGTCCTACAAAGCAATCCTTACACTTTTTCGTTTCTTTCAATATCCCATGAGCAGAAGTTAACACTTTTTGATTAAGAACATTTCATTATTGATCAAGAATCTATCTCAACAGGCTAAGCCTTAACCATAGATTTTGCTGAGCACTTGTGATTCCTGAGGACACTCAACAGTAGTAGAGAGAATTTTCTTGCACACCCTGAAATCATTAGCAAAGTTAGAAGGAGAATGAGCTTCAGCAACTGATTCTATGTTAAATAGGATTCTATGTTAAATAAAATAATTTGTATGAAGAAGAAAATATGAAGGGTTTTTATATTTAGACCCATCAAACTTTAATGGCTGTAGCAATCAATAAAATCTTATTAGTGGCATTTCAAAAGATGTCAGTATGTTGTGGTTTAACCCCAGCCAGCAACCAAACACCACGCAACCGCTCGCTCACCCCCCAACTCCAGTAGGATGGGAGAGAGAATCAGGAGGGCACGAGTAGGAAAACTCGTGGGTTGAGATAAAAACAGTTTAATAATTGAAATAAAACAAAGTAGAACAGTAATAGTAACAGTGATAACAACAACAATAATAGAATATACAAAGCAGGAGATGCACAATGCAACTGCTCACCACCCGCCGACCGACGCCCAGGCCGAGACGCGAGAGCCCGTCCTGTGATGCCAGAGCCCCCACGCACCCTTAGTTTTTATACTGAGCATGACGTCACATGGTATGGAACACCCCATTGGCCAGCTGGGTCAACCACCCCGCCTATGCTTCCCTGCCAGCTTCCCATGCACCTGGCAGGGCATGGGAGGCCGAAAAGTCCCCGATGCAAGCACCACCCAGCAACAACCAAAATATCTATGGGCCATCAACGGGCCATCAACGCTCCTRTTATACCAAACCCAAAACACAGCCCCCTCCCACAGCTACTGGGAAGAAAGTTAACTTTGTCCCAGCCAGAACCAGGACRCAGAGGTGTCAGAACGTGTTGCTTTGTATTTATGTCATGAAAGATGGCACCAGGATGTTCTGAGGTTTTCGTGAGATTTCAGAAATCAATAATTTGTCATGTACTTTTATTAGTTTTTTCTGTTATTTGCAGATACTGGAAGGGGCATGACTGATGGGAATGAAACATGTTTAGTTAGTTTAGCTGCTGTAAACATGAGGTACATTGAGAGAAAAACAAAGCAATGTGGTCTTGTATTTTACTCTTCTCTTTAAACTACCATTATTTAAAGTGGCACAGAAAGAGTACTAAATATAGATGTTTCCTTCTTATTTTCTTGTTATTTCTATTGAGTTGGCCAAGTTTCACCAACAGCAGCAGACTTCTGACGGGGGAAAAAAGAAGCAAAATTATTTTAACTGAGATAATTTCCACTTGTACATTTCATAGCCATGCAATCCCAAACAAAAGATCTTACTTTGAGCATTTTCATGCAAATTTTCTGTAGCTATGTTTGTAACAAATCTTATTCTTGCAGTAGTGCAGTTTCATCTAAAAAAGTGAATAATATGTGAACATCTGTAGTCTACAACTCACGTAATTTTTCTGATTTGGATTTTGGAGCATAAATTTGCATGTATTATTTATTTCTAAGCTTCTGAACTAATTTATATCCATGGAGGATTTGGATCTTTATGCAGAAATATTTGAACCCTAATTATTTTTTTCTGTGTTGCCATCTTTTGCATTTGTTCTATCATATGCCTTTAAAATTAATTGAAAAAGTAATGAATACCATTCATTTTTAAAAGTTTAAAATAAACTTGTTCAGATAGTGAAATGTACCAAAGTATGAAGGGATATTTTTATGATGTTACTCCATTGCATTTTTAATATCCCCTTGACTTTATATGTAATTTGGCATGTATATTTTAAATCAAATAGATAAAGATGTTAATACCATATTTCATGTTTTCATACTTGTTTTGTTGGTAGTACTGTAAGAGATATGAAGGGAATAATTCTGATGTGTTCTGAAAGTAACTAAAGGTAATGAAGAGTTCTGGAAAATACAAATCAATGTCTGAGTCCTTACCCRTTTAAGTGCTATTTGTATGCAGTGCATTTTGTTAATACTGTATTCATAATAATGTAAAGAAATCTCATTTTGCTGCCAGGGAGCATGGAATCAGATTTAGCATTTATTTAAGCTACACTTCATTTTTATGACTTGGGGGAAAATAATGCATATGTGCATGAATACATTTTTTGGGCTGGTGTGGAGGGTAGGGGAGCAGATCGTTCAGTTCAGTTCTAAAGATGAATCATCTGTTTAGCTCTATAAAATGATAATTTTTCCTGTCCAGTAGCATATGTAGAAGTACCGTTTGTAGTGGAGAACAGAAAAAGATGATAGCTTGTGAAGGAATACACTGACATCTCCTTTCTTCTCCTATTAGTAAAATGGTTCTTTTAGATTAGTGTGGTATTGAAGGCTTTCTTTGGGTGATATAAGGACATAGAGCCACTGTAGTATCCTTTTTTAACTACTCGTGGGGTAAAGTAGTAATGGCTCAGTCACTGTCACTCCACATACATAACTAGAAAGAATTATTTTCACAAAAGAAGAGATTGATGGCAGCATGTGCTGCTGGAAAGTTGTGAAGATGACGTTGGCAGTGAGATAAAAGGATCATGCCACTCTGAAAGTGAAACTGATCTTTATTGGGTATTGGCACATCTATTTGAATCTGTGAAACAGGAACAAGGAGCTAGTCATAAGGTTCCCTGTTAAAGAGTTGCAGCTGATTATTTACCTCATTCTCCCACAAGAAAAAAATAAAATATCCAAGAAGGCACTATGGTAGGTCTGTACAAAAAATGGTGTTAAGGATAGTTTAGATGAGAAGGTAAGTGAATTTAAGTAAAATATTTGTATTGTGAAAATATGAGTTAATTGGAAGAAAAGAGTACATGACAAGTTTTGCTGAAATTTTTATCTCGCTAGCTGGTGATGGAGAAAATACCTCTTAGAGCACTATTGCAATCCTTTTATATTTTTTTCTATACAAACAAAATGTGATCTCTTATAAGAGGGAAGTGCATTTCTCACTTTTGACTGAGAAATGTCATTTAAAGGTAACAGTTGTAGTTAATACAGGAATTTGGCATAGAATGTCTTAAGTAGCTGTAAGGGAGATACCGATTCTGTTCTGAACAAAATTACTTTGACCGTGCCCTCTGTACGTGGATCAACAAAAGTATAGAGCCAGTGTTACTTTCCATACCCATTTGAATTCTTTATGGATGTTCATCTGATCTCTCAGGGTCATCTGTATCAACCTCTACTCAAAGCAAGACTAAATTAAAAGCGAAATCAGAAACACTTAATAGTGTTGCCATCAAGTTTTAGTATGTTTAAGGGTGAAGACACCACAACCTCACTGAACAACCTTTCCCAGTGTTTGACCAACCTCAACATGAAAAGTTTTATCATCTAATCAGAATTTCCTTTGATACAATTTTTGAACATTGCTTCTTTTTCATGATACACCTCTAAGAAAAATCTGGCTTCATCCTCTGTAATTACCTGTTATACATCTGAAGACAGTGATAAGATCTCTCCCTTAGCCTTCTTTTCTTGGCTGAACAAACCCAGCTCTCTCTGCCTTATCGCATGTCCTTCAGTCCCCTTACTACGTTGCTAGCCCTCTTTTGTAGCCCACCCTTTTTTTCAATTTTTTTTTTTTTTTTTTTTTTACACTTTGGAGCCCAAAACTGGACATGGTACTCCAGATGTGGTCCTGTAGTGTCAAACAGAGGGAAAGAGTCACTTCCCTTGACCTGCTGGCTACACTTGTGCCGATACAGCCCAGTATGCAGCGATTTCGTCACTGCAAGATACTATTTGGTACCTGCAAGATTTCTAAAAGCGTTTATATTTCTTAACTCCAAAGTTCTTAATTCAAAGTAATACATTGCGCTCATCTTTCTGCAGGCACATGAGCTGTACTTCAGGATAGCCCAACTTTATTCCTTTGGTGATATCTGGCCCATAGAGGTGATGCTTCTGACCCATTGCTGTTGTACCAGTGTGAGAAGCAAAACTGCTTCCTATTGTGTCTGCAAACAACCACATATTTAAAGGTGGAAAATATCACATCCACATGAGAAGAAGAAATGAAGAACTGACACCTGCTATGCCTGAGGATGGCAGAGGACTAAGAAACACTTAGTTTTATGTTTGCATGGGCTGGTAGGAGAGAAGTAGAAGATGCCATTCACTATAGTAATTGCTGAACTCCCTTGCATGAATGTAAGCCTGTATATAAAGTAGGACCTACTTATGGACAACTGCTATCACTTCGAAAGAAAAACAAATACATTTTTAAGTGAGAATATTTGTGGATGTAGCTGATAATACCCTTCAGGTAGTAATGGACTCACATAGTATTTTCTTTTGGCAACATTTTCATACTGCCAGGAAATACTTTTTACAAGTTATATAACATCTTAGATTTATATAAGTTGATTGTTGACGTTTTGACAAGCTAAACACAGTAATCCTTGACTGTAGAGGAGATCATAGCGTGAAAAAAAAAAGCATGATACTTGTAATAGTGGGTGGTTTATAGYGTTAATTCAGAGAGCGAGCTTCAGTACATGCTGTAAGAGAACACCCAAGGACCCTCCTAATTAGTACAGAGAGAGATCATTCCAAACCTATCAGAAAAAGCTGCTACTTAGTCCTTTTGGTTAGTCTGTTCTTTAAGGATGCTATGTTGATGGGGCGGGGGCAGGGAGAAAGCATGGAAAACACGTAAAAAATCCCTGTATGGGGAATGAATAATATAAAATAACAATGTGTCTATTTCACTGAAAGTCTGTTTCTTTTCTTCTTTTCCTCCCAAAATCTACAAAAGGATTTTCAAGTTGCCTTTCCAGTTTCCAATAATCTTCCACTTGCAAAGAAATGCAATTGTATTGTCACTCAGATCTATTCAGGAAATACACTGATGTCAGACAAGTATTCACTCATTGTTTCCATCATTTACTTAAGACATGCAAATATTTTGCAGTTATCTAGTCTCCAGAATTATGGATATTGCTTTTAAACACAACTAGTTCCTTTAAGCAATATTATATATACTAGCTTTCTGTAACAGGAGAGATACTGATTAATATCTTTGTCGATCTCATATATTGACCCGTTGTTCTAGTACCTTATAATATGAAATTCATGGTATAATTAGTGGCTTTAGTAAACAATTAGTTTACTAAATTTAATTTAGTAAATAATTAGTAAATTTAAAAAACCGGTAATCTGTTGATCAGCAGACACAACAAACAGCTGAGCTTGTGAGACCTTTGCTTAGTATTTCTCTGTATGGTTGTCAGCGTGTAAAAAAATTTCAGTGTTGCGTCTGCTCAGTTGTGCAGTTTTGACAAATTTTGTAATCACCTATAGGAAGAGCCCTGTTGACTTTTATGATTACTGAAAAGTAAAAGGGGAGAAAAGCAGCTAGTCCTTGAAATCAAGAGGGGTGAAAAGGTGGCATATAAATAGTTTGTAGGGAAGAATCAAATATTTCTGGGTGTTGCTTGTGTGGGTTGTAGTCAGTTTACTCAAGTAGAAAAGTGTGCAATATCCTAATGTAACATTTTCCATATGATAAGTTGTACTCCTTTCTTATGATACAAGAAATATTATGCATGGAAATATGCTGGCTCCTGGAGCCAAATCTGTAGAGAAACATCAGCACGGTATGAAGTCCTGGCTAATTAGGAAGAGGTTATAACAGTGCAGCTTACTTCGGAAAGAAGGGAGTGAAAATAGCTTGGAGTGTATTTTACTAGGTAATAACAGAAGGTGATTGAAAGTTTATGTTTATCTTTATACTTTCTTAGACAAGATTTGGTTAAAATAGCAAAATCTGGAACGTCTGTTGTTTTGGGGGGTTTCCCCTTCTCTCAGCTATTGCAGAAAGATAAGTTTATATTCCCTAACAGTGTTGTGTTTTTTTCCCTGCTTTTTTATTGCCATGAATGTTATTTATTTGTTTGTTTGTGTCATTTGCTTAGAAAAATCTGGTTATCAGGTTGTTTGTTTTGATTTTGAATATCTCAGACTTGGAATGAAGAACTTCATCTGTAAAGATGCCAGCAGACAATAGGGCTTTCTGTGATGTAGACAAGCTCTAAAGAATAGACTGCTTTTAAAAACATAATCACTGAAGATATGTGTTTTACTTTGGGTACAGGCATTTGGATGATGCTTTGAACTGATGGGTTTGGATTATTATGAGCAGGAGCTCTAGCCAATCTTAAGGAACAGTCCTATGAGAACACAGGCTTCTGCATTGTTAATGGGAGTGATGTTTTATTGCAGTACTATTAGGCAAGTTGTAAGAGTAATGCATGGAAAGAAAACCTGTAATTGTACTACGTCACATTCCCTCTCTGCTTTGGGCAGAGTGGCCCTTTACTGGACTATCATTTTCCATTGCTTCAGAATATTGTCTTGTTCCACAGAGATTATAAATTTGGCACTGAATGAACACAAGTTTAGGACTAGACTTCTATCTCCCTACCTTGAAGTCCATGATTGTGTCCTTATCGTCTCCTGCCTTGATGAATGAAATGTGTTCCTCCCTAGAGTGTGTCCTATGCAAATCACAGCCCTCCAGCTTCCTACACAATTTGGCTATTAGGATTACTGTGTGTACAGACTATTTTGTCTATTTTCTGTTAGTTTTTCCTTGGCCCTAAATGGAAAAAAATTCCATGCCTTAGAAGGTTGAAATGCAGATTAGATTCCTGCAGCATTTTTTAATGCATGCATTCTTTTAGCATAATGAAAACAACTTAATCTAACCTAAATATGCATGTAAAATCTGCATTTCTGTCTGTTATAACCCCAAAAGAACCAAATTGTAACTGTTAGAGAAGTCATCCAGTCCATTTCTCTGCCCCAAAATTTGAACAGCTGTACATAAATTATTTGACAGGTGTTTGTTTAACTTATTTCAAAAATTCTTTATCATTTAATTACTTTACATTATGTGTGGGTCTCTGGAGTTGTCTTCATTTCTGACAGCACATCTGGAAGGGCTTTCTTCCTTTTTCATTTAATTGCTTCTTTTTCTATCATTAAAGGCAAATGTGAATGTCCCTTAATGAAGAACAGTCAGTGGAGGAAGTGTTAATTGTTTGATTTCTTCAGAAAAGATCCACTGAGAAAAATCACATCGTTCAAATTTTCTGAAAAGAAAGAAATGGTATATAAATATAAGGAAATCTCTCTTCAAAACACTATCAATTTACCTCTATTTCAAAATGATTTATATAATCCTTAGCTTTAAACTTGGACAATTCAGTCAACCGTGCTCTTCTTTCAAAAGTTGTTTCAGACTGACCTCTTTTTTGTGTTTAAACCAAGGAAACTCATACCTTTTTTTCTTTTTACTTTTACCTGCTTGGCAAAACCAGTTTTAATCTTTCCTCCATTTAAGCACATCCTTCTGCCTTAGTCTTTTTATTTTCAATGTGGGGAAAAGGGGGAAAAGTCCTTTATGCTTTGCCATCTCTCTCAGCTTTGAAGCACTGCCAGACTTCTACTTCAAAGCTGTTTCAAGGCTTCAGCTTTGTCGCAAAACCATCACGTACAAAGCTTTTAGCAACCCACACAACAGCTTGTTTTTTAAAGTATGCCTTTATTACTGAAGAAAGGTTAACTCTGGTGATTCCATAAATTATCTCTGCAAGTATAAACTTTTCTCCAATATATGGGAAATATCTTCAGACAATACTGTTGACTGGAAAATCTTTCATCATTAAATTAAATTATATTACAAAAAAGTGATGATGTTATATCCTGAAAATTATTTTTACCATGTAGTTTTTCATTGGACTAGTATTCTGTTTCTAAGCATCTGAAAGTGATTTTGAAGAAAAGTTCTCAATAGATACCCTAAAAGTTTTGTGATGTAGATCCAAAATCCTAAGAAATTTCACTGGGGAAATTTTTACAGTCCTAACTATTCTTTTATACTTAGATGCATGTGTATGTAAAGAGATCACATATATCAGGTTTAAAACATTCAAATTAATTTTTATAAGCATATTAATAAGGTTAATACAGAGAACAAAGAAGATACTGCTTCTGGTGCAGGTACATGTATGTAGATAGATGGAACGTGATCATCCTTACTGGACTAGGAATCCTTCATGAAGGAAAAGTTTGTGTTCACATAACTAGACTCTACACACAGCAATAAACTGAGCAGGGTCTGACTTAGAGGTCTGAATGACTTACACTATATACCCAGGTGGCATAACCTGTAGTTTGACTCCAGCTTGGCTTCATGAAGCTTTTCCTAGTAAAAAAGCCCAACTTGGTTTTGACCACAGACATACTCTCAACACTTAAAACAAAAGTAAATATGATAGTCTGTGGTCTGACTTGGTCAGAAAAAGAGCTGAAAATGAAGAAAAAATATGATTCTTGATCATGGGCTTTATGGTTCTTTATTGGGTTGTTTGGTTATCTTTTTAGCAGTGGAATCTAAATTTTTTATATTTTTTATTTCTATTTCCTAAAATTAAGGTGATCTGTCTTGTGACTTTTTAAGCAACATAATGGAAAATAGAAAGTAAAGAAATGGTGAAAACTGCATCTTCTAGGATAATATGGTATCAACTGCAAAAGTCTTACCCCTGCTTATGGTACTTGAAATAAACTGTACTGGTGAGCTCCATAAAGCTGTTTTCTCTACCACTGACTTAGTGCATTCTGGGTTACTACAGTGGGTCTGCTAACACAAAGTGAATGAATGCTACAAAAGATTTTCACAAAGTCTAGCACTGTCTATTTAATCCTGAATGACCTTCTGTGCCTCATTAATTGGACAGATTATTGGGAAATTAAATGGATAATTTTCACTTTGCAATTGCACTTAAGTGAGTTCTAGTGTGTACTGAAGAGAGTTATGCGCAGGTTAAAACACACACTAAATAGTCATCGTCTTTAGCGGCTTTGGTATACTAACTGAACCCAAATTTAAGGATATCAGTTCTCTCATAAAATGGAAAAATTGTGCAACCCAAGTGCTGTTTAGTTTCTTGTTTCTCTTTTTTTTTTTTTTTTTNAAACCAAAAAGCAAACAAATACGTTCAAGTCTTTTTTTTTTTTTTTTTTCCATGTACATTATGGTATAAAATATTACTGCTTTTATCTCAATAAACTTGTAAAGCACATTACAAACTTTTAACTAATTCCTGAAATTTGATTTGTAAACACAGGTGCCAAAGCAATGAATATAGGAAGCTTTGTGACCAAATAAACTTAGTACAAGCTCTGCCAAAGTGACATTAAACATCATTGCAAATTCATTGAAGTTAAATAACTGTCTAAATTGGGTGGTAAAGAAAATAATGAGGAATGCTTTTAGATCTATTAGCAGCTAATGGAAAAATCAAAAAACAACTTCTGACTGTGTGCCTGATGTGGCAGGAATCAGTAAAACATGCTGACTACTGGATCAGCACAAAATAAAAAGGACTGCGTAGCAGAAAGCAGTAAAATCTGAGAAGTGTTCCAAATAGATCAGTTGCCAACTATTTCCATGCAACAGGGTTAGCTGAAAACTCAGGACAGAGATGCGCCAAACTGTTATCTGGAGGTATACCTGCCTTCCACAAGTCAGTCAGTATTTCCAAAAGTAAAGCACTTCTACTTGATTTAGAGCCTCAGGAATACTATCTAGATCTAATATCCATTTATCCAGACTATTGCTAAACTGGAGGAGTACTAATTACACAAAAATGTCACTTTTGAATGAAGGCTGATTGCAGTGAGTACTAGCTGTTCTGATCCTCTGAAATAATGGAAATAATGGTCAATGGTAATAGCAAATCATTAAAAGTAGGTAGAAAATAATTTCTACCTTTTTTTTTTTTCATTTTTAACATTTTGTTTGCTGCAATTATCTTTAATACAACATTTGTATTTAAAAACAAAAAGTTGCTTTGAGCCAAAAAAACCCAGAACTGCCTGTATTTTCAAATTTATTTCTGAACAGATTAATTTGTCAAAAATAGGTCTTTTGTATGAAAAAATCCATTTTATATGTGTTATATGTTTTAACTAAAATGGTCAAAAGCAATTTTCACCATTCATAGTGTATTCCTAGGAAACTATTAATTCAAAGTACAGTTCAGAATGTAAACACAACCATAGACCTGTGAAACTGCTTTGACTTTACACTCTTATTAGGGAACAACAAATTTTGAAATACAATAATTTCCTTCAGGATACAAATATTTGCTCAACTGTAATAAAATGCAGGATAGTGTTGTGGTTTGACCTGGCAGGCAGTCAAACACCACACAGCCGCTCGCTC
>JAYKAV010001040.1:0-19189 GCA_035582835.1 Phoebastria nigripes | reverse complement strand
GAGGGGAGGGGGGAGTGAGCGAGCGGCTGTGTGGTGTTTGACTGCCTGCCGGGTTAAACCACAACAGTCTAAAAGTTAAATACTTAAGTGTGATCAAGTTATTCTAAATTCTGTTTATCACCACTGGAGAGATCTGGACACTGAAGACAGTGTTTTATCTGCCCTGATTCATATGTTGTCTTAGAATGAGACAAACTGCCACCTGAAAATGGCTATTTCTATCCACCGGTTGTAAAAGACAGTTGGGTTCCAGGTAGTAGGTAATAAGCTTGAGGTTTAGTAAAAAGAAATATGCCTCAAGGTAGATTTTAGGAGAAAAAAAAAAAAAATCAGAACTGCTCTAAATTTAAGAATAGTTGAGAACTGGAACAGATTTTCTAGAAAGGTTGTGAAATTGTGATTATTTGTCAGAACAGGTGAGATGGAACATTAGGGGAAATAGGTGTTCTCTTGCCATTTTTCTGTCACTATCCCTATGTTTTTGTGAATTTGTTCTGTTCACCAAATGAACAAACAAGTGGTTTACTGTTTATTGTAATGGCTAGATATTTCTAGATGTTTTTAGTTTTGAAAAGATTTTATTCTACACCTGGGCAATAATTAGAACTGTCTTTAATATTATAGGACCTAGCACTTCCCATTAATCTAGGTTTAATATTGTTTTTTTTATTTTTAATTTTCTTTGGAAAGAACTTTGTGGATTTCATGGGTAATGGAAAAGGAAAGAAAAAAAAAAAAAAAAAAAAAACTAGTAATGTCCCCTTCTGTATAGCTATTAAAGTATCTTGGAACCACTTCCTAACTTGCCTTTTTATTACAGTCCTCCTGTGTCTTATGGCCAGAGACAGCTTTGTACAGAATATACAACTTCATATCAAGAAAATCATTTGATGTTACGGTCAGAGAACACATTTCAGTCTAAACTGAGGACAGATTTCAAGTAGTTCTCTTGCATTGAAAATTCTATTACATCATTATATGAACTGTCTCTCTTTCCAATTATTTTAATTGGGTCCCAGAGATGTGTGTACTTTGAAACACTGCTTTTTTTTTTTTGCTTTTTTTTTTTTTTTGAAACACTGCTTTTTTTTTTTTGCTTTTTTTTTTTTTTGCTTCATGCAGTTTATATGCAATACTTCAACTGCAATTCCAAAAATGTGCAAAATAACCTTTTTAACTGGAATGCTATAGTTACTTCTGAGAAAGAAATATTTGCTTTTGGTGATGTTTTTCTATCAGCCTTATTAACACCAATTAAGACTTTACTTTGTGAGTAATCTAAGGAAAACAGTCAACTTCACCCTAGAGTATAATGTTACCCAATAAAGGAAATAAAATATTTCTTTCAAAGATATAAGATTTTTTTTTTTTTTTTTTTTAATTGGGAATCTTTCCATACTACGACTGGTTGATTACTTCTGTTGTTAATATTAAACATGTAGAACTAGGTATTAATATGATGAGTATTACAAATACCCAGTAACCTTCCCCCTGCCCCAAATCACATTACCAAAGTCACACACAAAATTTTAAGCTAAATGGACTCTTCACTTTTACAGCAGTACTGTTAATCTTGAGGTATTTGACATCATCTTTGCATGAAAATGTTCCACTCAGCATGAAATACATTTTGGAAGAAGAAATGTGGACACCTGGGGCTGAAGATGTTCAATAGCAGGTATTCAATAACTCCCATCTTATGGTCTTCTGACCAAAACCCAAACAAACAAACAAAAAAMCCAAASAAAAATAAACAAAAAGCCCCACAAAGTTCTCATGAGAACAGAAAAGAATTTTAAGAAGACGTGTCTGAGAAAAGCACATTGTCACTTTGATAAAAGAGAGCATCCAAGCTCTACTTCTCAAATTAGGTAAGTTTATTATTTTACCAAACATTGCAAGTCATAGATTTTCTTTTCCTTTGTTGAAAGCAGAATTATTTTTCAGGTGTGTAAATAAAGCTTACCCTTGTTCAGTGCTGTTAATTCCATTGAAGTGTAATAACTGTGAATATAGTGTGATAGGGCAGGTTAACTTTGGTTCAGGGGAAGGCACAATTCTATCCATTGGTGCCAGTTGTCACACTGGGAATCCAATTACAGGTGTGTGGCAAGTGTCTGCTTTTAGTCAAATGTGAGAAATATTTCTGTTTAACTTTTGGGATACAAAAAAGACCCTTCCCCTTGAATGTAATATTTCTTACTAAGACTTCCTGCTGTTGCAAAGCTGGAAGAACAACAGTGACTTTTGTGAAAAGCAGCTGATGTTCCCAAGAAACACATGCAGATCATCTTGATAGTGGGCAAGGAATTAAAGGGACCACAAATCTCGTTATATGCATTGAAATGACACACAGTTGATAAGATGCTACATTACAAACTTGAAAAGATAAAAAACTAAGAGAAAAAAATCTTTAAAACAAAGCTGATGATTGGTGCCAACATCATATCCTGCAAAGAAAAAAAAAAAAAAAAAAAAAAAAAAAAAAAAAAAAAAAAAACAAAAAAAAAAAAAAAAAAAAAAAAAAAAAAGAAAAAAAAAAAATCACACACAAAAAACCCCACAACCAACCAACCAAAAAGCCTGTCATATTTTGAAGTGTATTCCCAAGTCACTGGACCAACAATGAAGACTAAACAAATGACAGATTATGAAGTCTGTTTAATATTACTGAATATGAAAACCCTAAATCACACATAGTTCAGTCTGTGAGTGTGAGAGTGAACAAATTAAAGGTATTTATGATTCACTGCAAATGTGACAGACACTATGATCCATTTAAGGAAAAAAACAAGACAAACCAAACCAAACAAACAAACAAACAAACCCCAGTAGTCTTCTGATTAAGCATCTTTGTATGTTTTCTCCCTCCTGAAGAAAGGCACACAAACAGACAGAACATAGCATGTGAAAATTTTTCTTTTAGGAAAATAAGGAAAGAGGAAGATGAAACACTGACCTATATGTGTGTCAGGTTACATCAACTAACATTTGAATGAGTTTGATGACAGAAGATGAAGCATGAAATGCTGTTCATTAACTAAAGGTTTTGAGGTTTTTTGGGCTAGGTAAGGCAAGGCGTTGCGAGGTGAGGTGAGGCGAGGTGAGGTGAGGCAAGGTGAGGCAAAGCAAAGCAAGGCAAGCAAAGAAAAGAAATAGCTGGCATAAGACAAGATACATTTGGAAATATAGAAAATTAAATGTTGAAAAATTCTCATCTGGTCAGTTAGAGACCGCTGCAGCAACTGAACAATGAATACAGTTCATGTAAAAGAAAAGAATATACATCTTTATTAACTCAACAAAGACTTTACCACAGAGAATATCAAAGTGCTTTGGAAATTATATATTTCTTTTAAAAATTATTTTATGTTCCCTTCAACTATTTTTTTTCTACTTATGGGCTGAATAATCATAACTATTTAATAATATGAACAAACTCTGAACAACTTTATAATTATAAATGGGAAGATAATAAAATCGTCAACTTCCATTGCCATTAAACTCCAATTTATAGGACAAGTTCTATCACACCTCTCAAGTCCCTGAACCTCAAGGCAGGGACTAGGGGAACAAAATCCCTCCCATCATAAGAGAAGATCAGGTTCAAGATCACCTGAGGAACTTGAACATACACAAGTCCATGGGACCCAATGAAATGCATCCCAGAGTCCTGAGGGAATTGGCTGATGTAGTCACTAAGCCACTCTCCATCATATTTGAAAAGTCATGGCAGTCAGGCAAAGTCCCCAGGGACTGGAAAAAAGGGAATATTGCACACATTTTTGAAAAGGGTAATAAGGAGGAACTGACAACTACCAACCAGTCAGCCTCACATCCGTGCCCAGTAAGATCATGGAACAGATCCTCCTGGAAGAAATGTCAAGGCATATGGAAGACAGGGAGGTGATTTGAGCCAGCCAACATGGCTTGACCAAGAGTAAATCATACCTGGCTAATCCAGTGGCCTTCTACAATGGACTGACTGCATCAGTTGACAGGTGAAGAGCTACAGATATCATCTACCTTGACTTCTGTAAGGCATTTGACACTGTCCCTCACAACATCCTTCTCTCTAAATTGGTGAGATATGGATTTGACGGATGGACTGTTAGATAAGGAATTGGCTGGATTGCCACATCCAAAGAGTTACAGCMAATAACTCTTCCAAGTGGAAACCAGGAATGAGTGGTGTCCCTCAAGGGTCCCTATTGGGACCAATAATATTTAATATCTTCATCAATGACATAGACAGAGGGATTGAGTGCACATTCAGCAAGTTTGCAGATGGCACCAAGCTGAGTGGTGCAGTTGATATGCTTGAGGGAAGGGATGCCATCCAGAGGAACCTTGGCAGGTTTCAGGAGTGGGCCCATGTGAACCTCATGAAGTTCAACAAGGCTGAGTGCAAAATCCTGTACCTGAGGCCAGGCAACCCCCGGTATCAACACAGGCTGGGGGATGAAGGGATTGAGGGCAGCCCTGCCGAGAAGGACTTGGGGGTACTGGTGGATGAAAASCTGGACATGAGCCAGCAATGTGCACTTGCAACCTAGAAAGCCAATCATATCTGGGCTGCATAAAAGGAAGCGTGGCCAGCAGGTTGAGGGAGGTGATTCTCCTCCTTCTACTCTGCTCTGGTGAGACCCCACCTGGAGTACTGTGTCCAGCTCTGCGGCCCCCCAGCACAAGAAATTCATGGACCTGTTGRRGTGGATCCAGAGGAGGGCCGCAAAAATGATCAGAGGGCTGGAACACCTCTCCTATGAGGAAAGGCTGAGAGAGCTGGGGTTGTTCAGCRTAGAGAAGAGAAGGCTCCAAGGAGGTCTTATTGTGCCCTTTCAATACTTAAAGGGGGCTTATAAGAAAGACAGAGAGACTTTTTACCAAGGCTGCATTGAGTGACAAGAGTGACAGGAGCAATGGTTTTAAACTGAAGGAGAGTAGGTTTAGATTGGGCATGAGGAAGAAATTTTTTATGATGGAGGTGGTAAGACACTGGAACAGTTGCCAGAAAAGCTGTGGATGCCCCATCATTGGAAGTTTTCAAGGTCAGGTTGGACAGGGCTTTGAGCAACTTCACCTAGTGGAAGATGTCTCTGCCCATAGCAGGGGGATTAGACTAGATGATCTTTGAAGGTCCCTTCCAACCCAAATGATTCTATGATTCTGTGATTGTATAATTCTGTGATTGAGCTTCTGCTGATTTCAGTGGGAAGAAATCTCTGTAAATTCAAGCATACTATTAATGGTGTGAGAATAGATATTTTAAAGTTTTTAAAAGTTTGAAAAACCATCAAGGAGGCCCTAAAGGAGCATGTTGGCTTTTTGYATTTACTAATTTCTGTTTGGTTAATGCCCTTTTTCAGTCATTTCAGATTTAGTCTTCTCCTGATGTAAGACTGAATCTTGTCCTGGTGGATAAGTAAGTGCTGCTGCTTCTTTTGTCTCAACACTTCTTGAGCTCTGTCACTGCTGATTCTGATTTCTTTTCTCATCATYAATTTCATTTCAGCCAGAAGGATGAAAACATAATCTCCATATAGGCTGCCAAAAGTGCCTTTTCATCAGCTGAGATGGTGCCAACTAACAAAGCAATGAGGAATCATTTCCCCTCTAGGAGAGAAAGCTTGTTATTCCTCTTCTTAGATACATTCATCAGTGGGAATCCTGAGGTCACTTTTGTATCTATGCCCAGACTGATGAAACACTGTTGCAGCAGCCCCTGGCTGACAGAAAGGAGTTTTGTCTGGTCTCCGTCCCGCCCCCCCGCATCGTGTTCCAGGTCTTATGCAACTCAGTATAGCCTCTTTTGCATTAAGGTTAAGTTCAGTACAGACTCCTTATCCTAATTCTTATGTCTGCTTGATAATGAAAATATTAGTCAGAATGTGCATGTGAGCAGAAACATTTAGTGCAATTGCCAACATCACCCATGTGTAAAGAATCTGTGAGATTCTTTTCTCCAACAGGCCCCCAGTGCTCCCCTCAAAGCTGAGCCATCTCTTGCATATCACCCCCTGAACTACCTGTGTTATCTGGCCATCTCTCACAGCACTATTTGTAAGCTTCTTGCTCTGTTACTTGTAATGTCCAGGCGTTTCTAATGTCACATCTAACAGTTTCTCATGGTCTGTTTTGTTAGCTGAAATTTACATCAAGCTCTAGTCGTCTGCTTGCATACCATAAAAAAGAGCATAGCTTCATATTATATGATTGACTTGTATTTAGTAAAAAAACCAACAAAACAAAAAACAAACAAAAAAACCAACAAACCCAAAACCCAAACTACAAAATACAACAAAAAAAGCCTAGAAAAAGCAATTACTTTGAAGTTTCATGTTTATGCCATTCACCTTAAAAATACATTATATGTTACATTAGAGAATAGGTGAAAAACTCAGTTTAGAACATGGGTACTTCACCTCTATTTCTACCTCCTATATTCAGTCCTATAGCACCACATTTATTGAATAAGAGTTCTTTGAGAACTTATCTATATTGTTTGCTTTCTTTCTGAAAAGTTGCCTTTCTTATTATTAACAATAGAGCAGAAAAAATCCTCCACTTTCACTTCAGCCCCTGTAGCTAGTGAAAAGAGGAATATTTATCACAAAGAAGGAGAAGGGAGAGTTCTGACTTCATTCACCAAATTTGATTGTTTGGGAGCTAAGTCCAAAATAGCAAAGGCTTTGCTGCTTCTTTGAAAAATGAGCTCACTAGAGGAATGGAAATAAAAGATTAAAGATAAAATAGGAATATTGTATGATACAAGAAATATAAGATAACAAAGAGAAAATAGACAAAATTGGGGAAAAGTAAGAAAGGCAATAGAGATAGGAATGGAGGAGAGAGAAGAAAAATATGCAGAAAAGAATAGGCAGACAAGAACAAGATTAAGACATAAGGAATAAAGAAATTATGAAAGAGCAGAGTATCCATTTCTTAATGTCAGTATACGAATTGCTCCAGTGACAAACTGAATTGTCAGAAAAGTGCCCTGGTTAGAAATCTGGATTGAGATGTAAGGAAGATCTTTAAAAAGTAGAAAGATATCTAACAAAAAAAAAAGGGGGAAATTCAGAAAGGAATATAATGAGAAACTGAATGTCTGAAATAGCCTCAGAATGCAAAAGTTAAATTATATATATATATATATATAATGTTTAACAATATAAGCAACTAGGAGTAAGCACAAGTGATAGATTTACAGAAATTGAGAAAATGAATGAAAGGTAAAAATAGCAAAAAAGAGAAAGTAAACTTTAATTACTTAAAACTTTTTTATTATTTTAAATATTTAGAAGTTTGTTAAAATTGGCTGTTATACACCCAGATTTTCTTGAAACAAAACTAACTAAACATCCACCCCAATGTATAGTATTTTAAAACACAGCCTAGCAGAAAACCATAATAGCAAACTGTTTTAACTAAACTGGGGAGTCATTTTTAGAGCTGGTTAGGAAAAAACTGTAATCACAAAGCAATTTTATATTGGGAAAGCAACACCATCAAAATAAGATGTTTAAAACACGGTTTGGTGTTTTGGGTTTTTTTGTTTTTTGTTTTTTTTTTTCCTTCTCTGAAATCTGATAAAAATGCTTTTGATTTTTTTTTTACTACATTTGCTTTAACTAATAGCAAACATGTTGTTTAAATTCTGTCCTTAACATTTTGTCGGGGTTTTTTATTGCATTGCTTTGAATCATTATTAACTTAATTTCACATAAGCATGCACAAAATGACAAAACTTTTGTATTTATTTCTGTTCCCAAACTAGTACAAAAGATATCCAAATCCTGACATTTAAGATTGCATAGAAGTTGTTTACCAAACACCTCTACTGGGTATCATCCTTCTTTCGCAAAGTAACTTTTTTCCTAGCATTTCATAGAAGGACTGAACCTAGAGAGTGGCACAATGTATCGATTAGAGCTATCTTGTTCACATGTTTGTAGCTGGATTTCTTTATGGATGGCTGTTCTGGAAACGCTGACATCCAATAAAATTATGTAGACTAGCCCGTTTAGCACAATTGTCCCATCTTGAACAGCTCTGAAAAAGTGTAAATAACATTAAAAATACTGAGAATAAACCTCTAGGGTTTAATTAATAATATCCAACTTTAAGGATTTAAAAGTGATATCTCTACTTTAAGGTAGAAATGTTGGGTTTCTTCCTTCTTAAGGGAAATTCTTCCTAAAGACAGTTAATCCTGTCCTGAGACACTCTGTGCAAGTAGCATAAATCAGATACTTAACTTCTGAAGGCCGTCAGTTAGGTTATGTGAAATTCTGTTACAAATTTTCACTGTGTTTTTGCCAAATCCTTGTTCAGGGAGGAATTCAGATATTTTGTTTTCTTTCCAAAATACTTTGAAACACTTTTGTTTTGAAAAGTTATTTGCCTCTTTTCCCCAAAGAAGAGAATGATGTATTAGAGAAATATCTGACTAATGCCAAAGAGCTTTTAAAGTGAAGTTAGCACGAGGCCAAGGCTTGCATCTTCACCTGAATCACAAAAGCCCATCTCCCTGCAGACTTCCAATATTTTAAAAATGTAGGTGGATCAAGATCTGCAGAAATGTTTATTAATCTTCGTCCTAAACTGTGGCTTGCCTTACTCATCACATGCTTTTATTCTTATTATTCAGTTTAACACATGTAAGTGCAAATAGTCTGTTGGAAATACAAAATGCTTCTTATTCTAAAAGCACAAAGGATGTCAATTCCATTTGGTGCGAAGTTGCTAAAAGTCTCAAATGACAGCACTATTCGCAGAGCTAAGAATGATTATCCAAGTTCCTCACCACTTCTGCCAAATACGTGCCAGGAGTTCACAGGTGTTTACCAAAAGAACAGGTGAAAATGAAATTGTGTGTGGTTTCACTATGGCTTTCACTAAAAGGTTCTTGCCAAGTGCACCTGTACATCTGTTAGAGTGGTGACGCACGCTGCATAATTTTTTGTCATATCTCATGCTTCCTGTGGTTATGTCTAGACAGAAGAAAACTACATTTGTATTTTTAAGTCTGCCCTTTTATAAATAGAATCCTAAATGTATTTGGCTGGTCAGTCACTTAGGTGGAGGCAGTTTTACAGTTTGACAGCTAAAGGCAAGTTGTCAGCAACAAATACTTTCAGGGAGATCTATTGAAAATGCTTCTCTCTCTTGCCAGACCACTGAGCAGAACTCCACAGGAGCTGTGAAAGGAGCTGGTTTCCTGCTATCAGCTAAAATTCTTGAACCACAGGGGCTAGAGCAATATCAAAACAATAGGATTTTGCTATAGCTTGATCGGTCCATACAAGTTCTGCCAGGTATGCTCTGCAGGAGACAGGATAGGTTGTATGGTATAGTGCCCTGTCTAACAGACCCTATTGTAATGCTTAAACTATGAATAGTGTGACCTGCGACATCTCAGTGACAACAGACAAATTAATGACAAGCTGACACAACGTTTAGACTATCTAAAGTGGTTAAAGAATACTTTTGCTGGGAAAACTGTTATTGATTGCTGAAGAAGCTGATCTATACAGAGAAAGGAAACAAATGGTCATGGTTTTAACTGAAGGTAGATGTTTTATGAAGTCTTTATTCACTCGTCTGAGTATCATGGGTTCCAAATTAAGCTATCTAGAAAGAGCAGAAACAGAATATATACTCACAGGGGAGTTTATTTTTGTTTGTTTGTTTGTTTTTACAGGGGTAAATATATTTGCACATCTAAATATGCTTATCTCTAAAATAATAGCAGTGAAAGACTTTGTTCTCAGATTTTGTGGTTCACTGCCATATTTGGAGAAGGAAGTAGATCTGCGCCAATGCAGTAGCCAAAGTAGAGGCCTGTGCACTCAGGAAGCAGAACAGACTGCAAACTGAGCAAAGCATAAATAGCTTTTACTTGCCCTGAACCCAGAAATAAGCACACCAAAATAGCATGTCCAGCAGCAGTGAATTGACATTTTGTAGCATAGTTAAACCTAAGTATTTCAGTAACACGTAATGGCAAAGAAGCAAAACAAATCTTGTGGTATAACTGGAAAACATGTGCAAGCAGTAAAATCTGCAAGATAAAAACAAAGGATGCAGAAGAAGTAGGAAAGATGCCTGACAAATTCTGAACCACTCTTAGTCCCAAAAATAAGCTGAACTGTGTTAGGAGAAGATAAGATCCCTCCCTTTCTTTTGGGGAAGGAGCCAGGAGCATAAAAAAAGCAGTGATGAGAAGAACGATGGGGAAGAGAGTTTGGTTAATTCAGTTCTGTTTTTTCTCACCAAAGAGCTCTCACATCTGGCCAATTTGCATTTGGTGACTAAGAACATGGCAAGGTCCATAGTCATCAGCAGTAACTACACAGCATCTGCTCTGTGGTACTGTGTACTCTCAGCAGAGGTAGGATATGATCATCAAAGCATGACTGCTTCAAACAGATAGTGATAACAATTGGTAATGGGTGATGCCTATTGTCCCTGTTAGTTCATCAGTGTTGTTTTGAAGTTGGAAACTGGACTGAATTATCAGTTATCTAAACATTCCCATCACAGTGAACTTTAATTCCCTAACTGATACATATCCATATTCAGTTCCCACATGTGTCTTGATGTCTAAGAGATAAACATCAATATTTGAAATTACTGTTCTTGCCTTCTTTTATATTCAATGGAGAAAAATTGGCATCCTTAGGGGGAATTTAGTCTGATCTGTCTGAGTTACCTACCTAGCTCAACAGATAGATTGTCCTATGGATTGCCTATCTCACCCCACTGAATATGAAAGGAAGACTAGAATAATTATTTCTCCAATTTATTTAAATTTACCACTCTACCTTCCAACACAAGTAGCAAATACAGTATGTAAGAGAACAAACTCTTCTGAGTTTCATCTCACGTCTGACTTCTCTGGGGAAAGATCACCTTCCCCAGAGGCGATAGGTGACATTTAGCTTTTTTAAAAGTCTCTTAGTTGTAAAGTCAGATAGACCAACTGGTGTCCAGCAACTGGCAGAAAAAGTAGGACAGAATTTTTGCCTGGAGTGAATCCAACTTTCTTTGCCTCCTGGCTGCTGGAAGCTTACTACACCTGGCATGTGCTCTGCAAATGAACTGCCTCCCTGCTGCCAGTCTTTTCGACCCGACAATTGGGCTTGAAACAAAATCATCTAGAATGAATCACTAGGAGTCATAGGACGAAAGTGGTGAACTGATGACTAAGATGTACTGTTATGGGGGCAGGAAGGCAGCAAAGTGAAAACAAGCTGGGTACATAAGAGGACTTTGAGGAAGTTGAATGAAAGTGCTGTTAGAGGAATTTCAGAAAGTAACTTTTGAGAGGGTAAACTGAGGGGAGAGAAGTTATGCCAATTATGAAGGAGACTAGCAGAAACTGGGAACATGAATAAAAAGTGCTGAAAAGACAGATTTTGATATAGAAAAACTGAAACAAAATAACATTCCTGAAATATTTCTTTTTCTGAAATTTATTTTCTCATGTATTGTTATAGCTTGTCTTTCCTTTGAAATGCAAATAATTTTCCAAATTTGCAGAGTCATATTTTTATTATCTCTACTTGAAAAGTTCAAACAATTTCAGTTTCAGTTCATGCTTTCATTACAACTTTTCCAAATGTTTTCTGCTCTGTACAGCTGACACAATGGATTAAGGAGTACTAGTACCAATAACCGCTTAAAGAAATTATATGGCATCTGTCCAAGCACTCAGTTATTACAGCTAATATACTTAAACAAAAGAAAAAACCCTTTTTAGAAAAAACAAAACAAAACA
This sequence comes from Phoebastria nigripes, assembly GCA_035582835.1. Classification (NCBI taxonomy): domain Eukaryota; kingdom Metazoa; phylum Chordata; class Aves; order Procellariiformes; family Diomedeidae; genus Phoebastria; species Phoebastria nigripes. The sequence goes on along the minus strand of JAYKAV010001040.1, from coordinate 7,404 downwards.
AAACAAAACAAAAAAAACAACTTTCCTTTTTTTCAGATGCATCTGACACTGTCTGTGGCCTGAGTCAAGTGTCCTGTAGGTGGACAGGCATCACATGCTTCATATTCTTTCCAGTACATGTTAATATCAAGGTTGTCAAATAGTTTAAAAATGAAACATGACATCTTAATGAAAACTAAAAGCTGCCACTTGCAATACAAAATGTGCTGACGGAAAATACCCTACAACCATACAGTCTCTATTTAGCACTAAAGAGTGTATGGAATTTGCTGAGTAATGCATTTTATTTTGGTAGCTATTCATTAGACACAGAATACACTACAAAGCAACAAAAATTTTTTGTTGAAAAAAGTTATAAAACTGTGAGTGCTCTTTAGTAAACCACTATATATGAAATGCTTTTGCCTTCACACAGATAATAGTTTGTTTTTCCTTTAAATATGCTGAACTGTCTAATTCAATGTAGCTAAATTAATTAAGACTGCTTTCCAATCAAAAATATTTTAAGTCTCAATAGCTTACAAAATCAATTTAGCAAATGTGAATAACCTGATCTAACACAGCTTAGAGTAACCTGCTTTTATTTGGCTTTAATAAACAACTGTCCCAGAGCTCTCATCTTCTTGGTGGGATTAATTGAATGTAGGCTGGATTGGAGAGGCACAGAGAGGAAGGATGACAGTGTCTTAAACACTGGGGAGCAAATGGCTTCAGAATATGTATTCCATTTATTTTTCACTTCAATGAGGGTAGATATAAACGCTGACCCTTCAGAGTTGTCAGTCAAAGAGTCCCACCATGTGTATCTACACTGCCAAATAAAAAAAGGCCAGGAACCACTCAGAGGATGAGATGCCTGTTCATCCACACTCTTTAACTGTCAGCTTTTTCCCTGGCTATGGTTTGGACACACAGAAATAAAAGCACCTCAAGGAAAGAGGTGCACAACTGCGAGCAAGAGGAGAGCAAGGACTGAGAATAAAGAAGAAAAGACATGGCTAATCTTCACCAGAGCCTAAGCAGGGTCAAGAGAAGCCAGCCTGTGAAAGCTAGTCTGAGGGTCACCTAACAAACTCTAATCTTCTCTTATTTGGCAGTGTAGACATAGACTGCCAAACTAAGCAGATTTTCTAAGTAAGAAATATTCACAGGAGTGTTGATGACAGGACTGCAACCTTATAGTGCACTGTTCAATACAGGAAAAGAATGTTATTCCAAGAAACAAACAAACAAAAAACAAAAAAAAAAAAAAAAAGAACAAATTTCATGGATGACTCTTGAGAGCATGACAAATAAATTAAAATTGTGCAGGATACAATTGTCCTTACTCAACTTAAATAAAAAATAATTTTCCTAAAAATGGAGGTATAAAAAAAAAAAACAAAAAACAAAAAAAAAAAAAAAAAAGAACAAATTTCATGGATGACTCTTGAGAGCATGACAAATAAATTAAAATTGTGCAGGATACAATTGTCCTTACTCAACTTAAATAAAAAATAATTTTCCTAAAAATGGAGGTATAAAAATAAGTACATGAAGAAGGATAAAAGGGAAAAGGAATGGAAAATACAATCAAGACCAAAATGATAGTCAGATGAAAATCCAGACTTGTAACAATGACTTTCTATTTTTTTAGCAAAGAGAAATGAAAAGTGAAAATGCTCGTAAACTTAGAAAAAAGTCTTTCATATGGAAGTTATTTATTTCCTGCTAAATTTTGAAATGTTCTGTAACTATACACATTTGGCTTTAAATAAAGTTGATGACCAAATGAAGCTATTGGTTTTACGCATGGGTAGGATCACAAAAATAATTTCTTCACTTTCTCTTTTCTTTCTTAGCAACAGTGAAACTTTTATTTTCTGCCCAAGCCAGGCAGCGCAACCTCCCCATGGGGCATTGGGAGCAGCCTGCACCCAGCAGTGGGCTGGCAGCATGGGGGCAGCACACAGGGATCCCACCTCAGGGTGCAGGGTCACCCATAGGGCACCTCCTCAACGGTGGGGTGCATTGGCATGGTATCAGGAGCAGCAGGGGGGCACTCAAAGCTGGGGTAGCTGCATGTCTCAAAGGAGAGGAACCTCCATAGATGGGGTCGGGGTGATGATGGCCCCCGTGGCCAGAGGGGTGGCATTTGTCACTGTGTGAGTGTGGGGTGTATGTGTGCGCCTGCATTTGTGCACATGCATGAGGGGGCAGAGGATGAGAGCTTCTTGGGAATAGTTCTAGAAGCATATTTAGTTGTTTTTAGATGTTTATTAACATTTTTTAAATATCTACCACTGTGGTTTATCTGTTGTATTGGTTATATCGATTCTGAATATAGAATTCACTGATTCCTGGTTAATTACATGTCATTAATAAAACAATAAACAGCTTTGATCCTTATTTGATTGAAATCACATAAGTGGAATACTTCTTCCGTGAGAAAAATATCATCTGTATTTTTCTTTACATTTAATCCTGTAGAATGTCCATTCTTGTGAGATTTTAAGACAGATGGAAAAAAAAACCCAAACTTATATAAAAGCTTGATTTCATGATCATCGTGATTTAAGACAAAAGTGATTTGGTAGAATAATATTATGCTTTAAGATTTTTGTCATTTGAGGCTGACATTTTGTAAGAACAGCTCCTCATGTTTTTCACTGTCTAATCACACACCAACATTAACCTTCAAATAAGACATTTCATGAGTTTTCACATCGACTGGAGAAATTGATCCTGCCTTTCCTTCCAGCTCTAGGGAGTATACTTCCTCATATTTGAAACGGCAACATGAGTTCAATATTATATCTATATTATAATAAYGACACTGATGATCACTTTCAGTATTACAAAAGCATTTGAGTTGTGCATTGCTCTCTGTGCAGTATATATGTGTCATAGAAATGAGACAGACTGTTTCAAAGGAATTATATTTTTTTCTGAGACAAGGCGAAAGAATTTTGTGGACCTGAGACAAGAAGGAGGATGTTTTGGGTAAGAAATTGTGAAGAAACAGTGTCAGTAAGGCATAGTAACATGTGAAGAAATAGAATAAGTAGAGATATGTGATATGTCATATATATGAAAGATTTTACCAGCATGAGCATATTGTAAATGCTAGTATAGGCACTATACACATAAAATAGTGTGTTAAATATAAGGCTATATATTATCACTGAAACATAACTTCAGGCAAGTTCTAAAACTTGCTAAACTTCTTCCTTGTCATTGTCAGTTATCAACTTATTACGCACATCACAATACATGGAAATATGTCTACTTTGAAGGCAACAGAACTAATTGCAAGACTTACTTATCTCTTTGTCTAAAGTTGGCTTTAATATTGTGTGAAAATGGAAGAGGTTGCAACATGAGAAGATGCTTGTGCCAGTAAAGGCAGAGGAAAAGAAGCAAGTAAAGGAAGTAAAAAATAAGTTGTACTGTGGTCATAGGAGTAAGTTAAAGGATGCTCCGCATTTACAGCAGCTTTATAATGTCGTATTGGGTTTGTGTGGCAAGGTTTTGGTAGCGGGGGGGCTACAGGGGTGGCTTCTGTGAGAAGATGCCAGAAGCTTCCCCCATGTCAGATAGAGCCAATGCCAGCCGGCTCCAAGATGGACCCGCTGCTGGCCAAGGCCGAGCCCATCAGCGACGGTGGTAGCGCCTCTGTGATAACATATTTAAGAAAGGGAAAAAAACCCTGTGCAACTGCAGCCAGAGAGAGCAGTGAGAATATGTGAGAGAAACAACGATGCAGACACCAAGGTCAGTGAAGAAGGAGGGGGAGGAGGTGCTCCCGGCACCAGAGCAGGGATTACCCTGCAGCCTGTGGTGAAGACCATGGTGACACAGGCTGTCCCCCTGCAGCCCATGGAAGTTAACGGTGGAGCAGATATGCACCTGCAGGCCATGGAGGACCCCACACCAGAGCAGGTGGATGCCTGAAGGAGGCTGTGACCCCATGGGAAACCCGTGCTGGAGCAGGCTCCTGGCAGGACCTGTGACCCCGTGGAGAGAGGAGCCCATGCTGGAGCAGGTTTTCTGGCAGGACTTGTGACCCCGTGGGTGACCCGTGCTGGAGCAGTCTGTTCCTGAAGGACTGCACCCCCGTGGAAGGGACCCACGCTGGAGCAGTTCATGAAGAACTGCAACCTGGGGGAAAGACCCACATTGGAAAAATTCGTGGAGGACTGTCTCCTGTGGGAGGGACCCCATGCTGAAGTAGGGGAAGAGTGTGAGGAGTCCTCCCCCTAAGGAGGAAGGAGTGGCAGAGACAACGTGTGGTGAACTGACTGCAACCCCCATTCTCTGTCCCTCTGCGCTGCTTGGTGGGAGGAGGTAGAGAAAATCAGGAGTGAAGTTGAGCCTGGGAAGAAGGGAGGGGTGGGAGGAAGGTATTTTAAGATTTAGTTTTTATTTCTCATTATCCTACTCTGATTTTGATTGGTAATAAATTAAATTAATTTCCCCGAGTCAAGTCTGTTTTGCCCGTGATGGTAATTGGTGAGTGATCTCCCTGTCCTTATCTCGACCCATGAGCCTTTTGTTATATTTTCTCTCCCCTGTCCAGCTGAGGAGGGGGAGTGATAGAGCGAGTTGGTAGGCACCTGGTGTCCAGACAAGGTCAACCCACCACAGATGTATTTAATGTTTATCAAATTTACCACACACTACAATGTAACAGCTACCGGTGTCATTGAGAACAGCTACTAGCATATGGGTAATAATTTATTCTTCAAACATCAGCTGCTACATGTAACTTTCTTCTGCACTTAATATTTCACTAAAATACCATTGAAACTATGCTGATTAGTTGTACCATGATTTGGAATCCTATTGTATTTAGTGGAATGATCAGAGCCAAAGGTGAATTTAGAACTGAGTTTAACCATGGATTTCTCAGCTTTAACGTTGTTTATAGTTAAGAAACAGCTAGTATTTGAACTTTGCTCCTTCTTTTTCACATTATATGTTTAAGCAGAATTTAGCATGAATTCATGATCCGAGTCACTGGGCAGTACCTGAATACAACAACAATTAACAGTGATTTATTTTAAATGATACTTTGAAAACCATATCTGTAATCCTTGCACTCAATGCTCCTTAAATAAAAATATTTAATTAATAATAAAAAATGCCAACAAATAAATCCACACATATCTTAATCCTAAATCTAAACTGCAGAGTAAGTGCTCACTTTCCAGATTAGCAAATTATTTTTAGAATTAATTAAGATTAAAGGCTGATGCTGTTTGTCTCAATTGAACTGCTTAGATATAGTCAAGTGTTTTTGTTATTGGAACCACATTTAGAATAGATAGATACATAGATGTGTAGATAGGTAACATATCTATATATCTATATAGATATGTGAAGATTTTCGTAATCTCTAAGGGGAATTATGTGCTCAGACCATTCAAAAATCACTTTAAATCCTGTGCATTTTTAGGTTGTAAATTGATGTAAAAATTTGTATCTTCCTTTTTCATCTTAGACTATAGCATGAAACAGAACAGTGTACTAAGAGTCCTGTGCGAGGTCCAGACAGGCTGATTTGTCCACACAATACAGCATAACACAAAAATGATAGCCTGGGTCCTTAAAATAGAATGGCTGTGTTATCATGATGATAGCACAGCTACTAAACCTTGCTCTTGACACACTGGTGCAGTATCATGCTGACATAGATGCCATAGGTATAGTACTTCATGTTCTGAAATTAGTTCAGCCAGCAGTGCTTGATGCAAACACATTTTACTTCAACTAGTCCTATCCTATTTCCCATTTTTTTCGTGTCCTTATTCTACTATCTCACAGTATTGGTAACACTGCTAATGTACACTGTAGAAATAAAAATAAGTAAATATGTGATGACTTGTAAACACTGTACCAATGATTCATACAGCAGTAACATCATTTCTTGTTTGTGATATTAGAATTGCTTTTCATAGTGATGAGTCATGGAATCAGAATAGTTATTTGTGATTTGACTGAATAAATCAGGAATGAAGGTTAGGCTAGGGATGAAGCTTACATATGTTCTCTTCTTCCATATGGTGACAAAGACATGCAGAATAATTTATAATTAATAAAATGATGAATAAATGTTGAAAATTTTTGCCTTTACCTTGTAGCCCTTTCCTAGATAAAAATGTAATTTAAAATTAAGAAAGCTTTGTCCATATGAGGGCTGTAGCATGAGTCATAATTTCTATAATGGCCCATTAAAATAATGAAAACTTTGGAAGTAGGACTTCTAGTTCAGTATTAATAGCTTTTTTTTTCTTTTTTTTCCACTATGCTACAGCACAAAATCATGCTTCTGTATTGTTCTTATGTGACTTCCAGTAGAGGTTTTGCATCCAGCCCAATAGAAGGAAAATTGTTGCCTTTTAAGTCAGTGTCACCACTTCCAACTCATTTTGATATTCAATAATGTACTCTAAAAAGATTCATAGATTCTTTTTTTAATTGTAGCTCATTTCTATACATTCCTATAGCCCAGGTCTATACTGGGGCTAGCAAAACTGCTGAAAATAGTAGGTGATAGTTCTCTGTTACTTCTGACACTCCTTATGCTTTGCTATTTTCTGCTATTATCTTCTCCCTTACAGAAGCTTATGTAGAATTTTAAAGCTGCAATAAGAGTTTTAGTGTGTGATCTTTCCTGTACAATGAAAAGCCAGTACAGTTATGAAAGTATCTGGCACTCTTCTATTCATATTTTACCACTATTAGGTCCAAAGTTAATGTCTGAATTATAGAATCATAGAATCATTAAGGTTGGAAAAGACCTCTAAGATCATTGAGTCCAACCGTCAACACAACACCACCATGCCCACTAAACCATGTCCCTAAGTGCCTCATCTACACCTCTTTTAAATACTTCCAGGGATAGGGACTCCACCACTTCCCTGGGCAGCCTGTTCCAATGTTTAACCACTCTTTCAGTAAAGACATTTTTCCTAATGCCCAATCTAAACCTCCCCTGGCACAACTTGAGGCTGTTTCCTCTCATCCTATTACYAGTTACTTGTGAGAAGAGACCCACACCCACCTCGCTGCAACCTCCTTTCAGGTAGTTGTAGAGCGCGAGAAGGTCTCCCCTCAGCCTCCTCTTCTCCAGGCTAAACAGTCCCAGTTCCCTCAGCTATTCCTCATAAGACTTGCTCTCCAGACCCTTCACCAGCTTCGTTGCCCTCCTCTGGACACGCTCCAGCACCTCAATGTCCTTCTTGTCGTGAGGGGCCCAAAACTGAACACAGTATTCAAGGTGGGGCCTCACCAGTGCCGAGTACAGGGGGACAATCACTTCCCTACTCCTGCTGGCCGCACTATTTCTGATACAGGCCAGGATGCCGTTGCCTTCTTGGCCACCTGGGCACACTGCTGGCTCATATTCAGCCGGCTGTCAAC
>JAYKAV010001039.1:0-19081 GCA_035582835.1 Phoebastria nigripes | reverse complement strand
TTCTTGTGCACCTGGCAGAGCATGGGAAGCTGAAAAGTCCTTGACTAGCAAACTACTTAGCAACAACTAAAAACATCAGTGTCTTATCAACATTCTTTTCATACTAAATCCAAAACACAGCACCAGGAAGAAAATTAACTCTATCCCAGCCGAAACCAGGACAATGCCCCATCCCTGGAAACATTCAAGGTCAGGTTGGACGGGGCTCTGAGCAACCTGATCTAGCTGAAGATGCCCCTGCCCATGGCAGGGGGGTTGGACTAGATGACCTTTAAAGGTCCCTTCCAACCCAAACTATTCTATGATTCCATGATTCTATGAATATTTATAATAGTTAGTTGTCTCTCACTACTACCTGTAGTGCAATTATTACATTATTTTATTTGTAGGTTTATCATATCTACCTATTTTTATATGCAGTATGAAAATCATGTAAGGAGTAATGCTCTTGGTTTTAGAAATTATATAGTGACCAATGGCTGGTAAATTTGGTCAAACATCAAACACAGAAAAAGTTTTTGATGAATTACAGAAACTGTTAATGGCACACATATTTCATGTTATTAATATAATTGCTGTGAACAGATGAGCTAAAATAATCTATTTGCTTTAGTTCTTGATCACTTGTTATTTTTTGTGATATAGAGACCTCTAGTTGATTGTCATTTTATCTCATGAGAAGGTTCTCATCTCTTCTGAGATACCTCATTGACACTTAGAGGTAAAACACTAAACAGAGAGGCCTATGCATATTTTTGAGAGAGCAGCCTGTGTAGGAAAGGAATTGAGGAATGGTGACTTTGTCAAGGAAGGAGCTGTGAAGGAGTAGTGCAGCTCCCAAGCATATAGCAGCTTTTAAACTTAAATTAAAGGGGTGGTATTTCAGGGTTCAATAGAAAAAAGAAAATACAGAACTACTGAGTTTTCCAATAGAGACTTCATTCCTAACTTTTATATTGTTTATTTAAAGAAAAACGAACACTTTTTCTTTCTGTAACAGAAGAAAGCCACCATAAATGTGAAGAGAAGACTTCTTCATTGGATTGAACTTACATTTATGCAGATTTAAAAAAAAAAAAAAAGTTGACTAGTTCTTTGGTAAGCACTCAAGGCCTAAAGAATCCCAATTTTTAAACTGTTCTGTCTGTATTTCATCAGGGTCGCTAAATCTGAACAGCTCCAAGGGCAGCATCCGTGTTTCCACTGTGGCCTCCACAACAGTCAGAAGGAACCATAGCTGCTATTGCTTCTGTAACTCCTTTCCCCAGGGTGCCTGTTCCCTAGACAAGGTGAAGGAGGAAATTAATTGACAGTCCTTCTTCATGCAACTCTGTGATGAGACTACTGAAGTTTTAACGGACCAAGGAGCTCCAAAACAGCTACTGGGTGCTGAAGGATAAGAATCAGACAGGCAAGCGTTACAAGAGATTCCTGTAGAGGAAGATGAAAAGTTTAGTCTAAATCAATTTCTGAGAGACACTTTCAGCTTTTTATAGCCAACCAAGCATGCATCTTCCTCCTTCTTCATCCTCTGTATCCTTCAATTCTGAATATCATCTCCAACTCATCACCTCACACCAGAACTGGACTCACGGCAGTTGATTGTCTTTGGCATTGTCCTACTCCTTTCTGCATATGAGCCCTCAGGCAAACAAAAGCAGTGGAAACCTTCCCAAAAGCACATCTTTCAGGCATCACAACTCATGCAAAAGCATTTCTCGGTGCTCTTTGTTTCATGCTCACCTGTTCGATAGAGAAACCATGATGGTGAACATCAAAAAATACAGGAGCAGGAGGCATCCAACAGTAGCCACCCTTGCACCTGCTGGATACATTAGCTGAAAGCACACGACACTTCATGGGAACAGTTGTGCTTACCAAAAATTAGTTCTTGAAGACCATGCTGACCAGTTTAAGAGCAGATCATCAAAATACAACTTTCATTTTAAGGAAAAACATCTAGAAGGCCCAAATTCATTAGGCCCTAAACCTAATGCTCATGTACTGCTAATGTGCATTTTCTCAACCACATTAGAGACTGATATAAGCTTTTCAGTTTCAGATATGCATTGAGAAATCTATTCTGTATCCTGAGATGTCCAGTGTATAAGTATCAATTTACGGTTATAGACAGTCATTACCCATGGCTACTGGAAAGCCAAAGGCCGTTCTAAAAGAAGTAGAGGAAATCATTTTACCAAAGTGTATTGACTGTAAATTAGAGGCTCAGGCACAGTTCTGATTAAAGTCAAGATCTCCTTTATTTTCAGTACCTGTGTTTTTTCAAATGCTTGCACTGATATGTTCAGTTTATTTCAGGAATCAGTGCAAGAAAGGAACAGCTTCTCATCTTGTGCAAAATTTGCACAGAAGACAAAAGGATCTTTATATAAATAAAATATGCTGAATACCATGGACAAAATAGGGAGGTTAGTAAATGTAAGAAGCAAAAAGAGATGTATAGAAAAAAGACCAGGCTAAAAGATAGGAAGATAGGATTTAAAGTACAAAGAAAGAAGCATGAAAGTGATTAAAGCAAAAATATAAATCTGACAATTGAAGGAATAAGGTCATGAAAAAAGAAGATAAAAAGCTTAGACAAGAAGTCAAGCTAAAAACTTACAGTAAGAGCTGTGTGTAAATACACAATATTAATATTGCAGTAGAACAAACCTAATTTCAGTCTGGGTTTGGTTTTTTACCTGTTTTTTCACATGCTGTTGATTACATTTTTATCTTGTCCTAAAATAAAAAATAAAATAAATGACTGCTATTGCACACGTCATCTTCATTTTATTCTTTTACCAAAAAATGCCCCACTACCAATGTCTGAGAACAGTTTGCAAGGGCTCCCTCAAGAAAGAAAGATTCTCCTGCTCATAAAATGACTCATAAAAGATTCCCCTGCTCATAAAAGTAACTGCCTGTCATTTTGCCTTATCACTTTTCACTAACAGTGATTTTTTTCATCAGAGAACATTGTCTGAATTCCAAAATGTATTGGGATTGTGTGGCAAGGTTTTGGCAGCAGGGGGTGCTACAGGGGTGGCTTCTGTGTGAAGCTGGTAGAAGCTTCCCCCATGTCCAACAGAGCCAATGCCAGCTGGATCCAAGACGGGCCCGCCGCTGGCCAAGGCCGAGCCCATCAGCGACGGTGGTAGCGCCTTTGTGATGACGTATTTAAGAAGAGGAAAAAAAAAAAACAGCAATTGCAGCTGGAGAGAGGACTGAGAATATGTGAGAGAAACAACTCTGCAGACACCAAGGTCAGTGAAGAAGGAGGGGGAGGAGGTGCTCCAGGCGCCGGAGCAGAGATTCCCCTCCCGCCCGTGGTGAAAGCCATGGTGAGGCAGCCCATGGAGGTTAACAGTGAAGCAGATATCCACCCGCAGCCCACGGAGGACCCCACGCCGGAGCAGGTGGATGCCCAAAGGAGGGCTGTGACCCCGTGGAAAACTTGCACTGGAGCAGGCTTCCGGCAGGACCTGTGGACCCGTGGAGAGAGGAGCCCATGCTAGAGCAGGTTTGCTGGCAGGACTTGTGATCCCATGGGGGACYCACGCTGGAGCAGTCTGTTCCTGAAGGACGGCACCCCATGGAAAGGACCCACGCTGGAGCAGTTTGTGAAGAACTGCAGCCCATGGGAAAGACTCACGTTGGAGAAGTTCGTGGAGGACTGTCTCCCATGGGAGGGACCCCATGCTGGAGCAGGSGAAGAGTGTGAGGAGTCCTCCCCGTGAGGAGGAAGGAGCGGCAGAAACAACATGTGATGAACTGACCCCAACCCCCATTCCCCAACCCCCTGCGCCATGGGGGGCAGGGAGGAGGTAGACAAAATTGAGAGTGAAGCTGAGCCCAGGAAGGAGGGAGGGGTGGAGGGAAGGTGTTTTTAAGATTTGGTTTTATTTCTTATTATCCTGCTCTGATTTGATTGGTAATAAATTAAATTAATTTTCCCCAAGTTGAATCTGTTTTGCCCATGACGGTAATTGCTGAGTGATCTCCCTGTCCTTATCTCGACCCACAAGCCTTTAATTATATTTTCTCTCCCCTGTCCAGCTGAGGAGGGGAGTGATAGAGCAGCTTGGTGGGCACCTGGCGTTCAGCCAGGGTCAACCCACCACACCAAATCAATGTAATAGGAAAAAGTTGCATATTTGTAGATATAGAAGACACAACAGAACAGAGAAGTATAACTTCGTAAGAGGATAAATAGAAGTTTGGATAACAAAATGAACAATAAAAGCAGAAACTTTGGGGAACAGAGGTGGAAAAAACCAAGGTATCCAAAGGTTATGAATCCGGAAACAGCTTTAGTTATCTACTTATATTTTGTGTTTATAACAAGAAAGGTTTATTTGAGATTAATTTGTTTCTCCTTGTCTTTGATAAACCCCTTCATCAGTGGCAATGATTCTGGGCATATATCAAGGAATTTGTCCTTATAGTTAACTGTTAGTATGGAAGTCAAGACTTGTATGTGCCTTGAGGGAGGAGAGGCAATGAAGAGAACCTACATTTCATATTACAGGTTTAAAAGTTTCTCATCTAAGTCGTGATACCCATAACTCCTTTTGCTGCATGAATGTTTCTGAAAAAAAGGCATTCTGACAGTGAAATAAGGGAAGCGCAACTCTCACAGGACAACCAACATGGCATCCAAATGATAAAAACAGTAGTCAGAAAACATAGTTTAGAAACAACTGCATAAATATTCTTCAAACTAAATGGGGGTCCCATTTCCTGTTTCCCTGGAAATGCAACAAGTGGCTGTTTCATAAACAAAGAATTTAGAGTGGTGGAATTTCAACTCTTACCTTATAGTCATGTTGTATGTTGCATTAAATAGATTGTATTTAAATGCAACCTCAAAACAAGAACCTTATAAAGCCTTTTTGAAGATTTTTTTAAAGCTTTTTTTAAAGTCTTAAACTCTTTTTACACAAACACTCAAGAGCTGCCCAGGCAAGCAATAGCAGTGCCAATTTCTAAGTAAGAATTCCAAATGCTGTGTACTCAGATACGAATCTGATAACAGCATTTTCAGCCTAGGTCCATCATATTTCTAACAGCAAATGCACAGAGTGGTAGGCAATGGAGGGGGAGGGAGGATTTTTCACCAACACCCTGTATGTCAGAGTGCTCTGATAACTGAATGAATTTGTGAATTATTATCTAATCATTATGTTCTAAATTATTGACAAAGGCACCTACAGTCAACTTCATGCACTTTTTATTTCTTTTTTTCACATTAAATTGAAAGTAAGTGCATGGATTGGGAGAAAATAGAGAAGTACCTTACCATGGACAGTACAGTTAGAGAGGGTAAACATCCACTCAGGGAAATAATCCTCTTCTTGAGGACATACCAGCATATACCAAATGACAATAAAATACCTAATGTTTAATTAATATGGAATTCCATAAATAGATTAGAAAATGAAGAAGAGAACTTAACAATTCTATTGCATAAGAATGTTTTTCCCCACTTGTTTTCAAGTATTATCAGTAAACATTATGTGTGCTCAGGAGTAAGAGGGAAATTTAAGGAAAAATTGAAAGGAATTCCTTCGTAACAGAAAGAAAAGGCTACCAACACCAGCCAATTGTAAAGAGACTACTTCAGTGGCCATCTTCTGTCAAGCAAACATCTTTCCACTCTCTAACTTTTTCTATGAGGTAGTAAATCTGTTGTTAGAAGAGCTGAAAAACAGCAGCTAAGACGACATTCATAGTGAAAATGGTAATCCTTTGTGTTAAATATCACTTCTATTTCCTATGCTATCCATTTATTCTATTCTCTTTTTACATAAATATCTGCATGAATTTCAACGGAAGCTGTAAATCTACATCGGTTTGAACTGGAAGTTGACAATTAAGCTATAAATAAGGATGAGATGAGTTAAACCTCAAAACTCTGTGTAGGTGTCTATCTATGAGATGGGATTACTGGTTTAGATTACACACCTAACTGATCTTTATATTGCTAAAATTAAAAGGGAAAAATCACAATCTCAAATCCTCCTGCCACCATCAAATGGTGTCGTGGTTTAACCCTAGCGAGCAACTAAACACCATGCAGCCGCTCACTCACTGCCCCCACCTCTGGTGGGATGGGGGAGAGAATCGGAAGTGTAAAAGTGAGAAAACTCGTAGGTTGAGATAAGAACAGTTTAATAATTGAAATAAAGTAAAATAATAGTAGTAGTAGTAGTAGTAATAAGAATAAGAATAAGAATAGAATATGCAAAGYAAGTGATGCACGATGCAATTGCTCGCCACCCGCTGACTGATGACCAGCCAGTCCCCGAGCAGTGGTCACTGCCCCCCGGCCAACTCCCCCCAGCTTATATACTGAGCATGATGTCTTATGGTATGGAATATCCCTTTGGCCAGTTTGGGTCAGCTGTCCTGGTTATGCTCCCTCCCAGCTTCTTGTGCACCTGGCAGAGCATGGGAAGCTGAAAAGTCCTTGACTAGTGTAAGAACTACTTAGCCACAACTAAAACATGAGTGTGTTATCAACATTATTCTCATACTAAATCCAAAACACAGCACTATACCAGCCACTAGGAAGAAAATTAACTCTATCCCACCTGAAAACCAGGACAAATGGTTTCCCTGTAGTCCCTGGACTCAGTTAGCACTTGGATCTGAAATATTTACTCCTGCAATAATCCCTAAAACTGCTATCACAAAATACTGTTTAATTCTGACCCTCTGCAAGAGGTACTTTGGAGTGGTGGTCTTTATCAGTTTACTGAGGAATTCCTTATACCAAAGGAATGTAATTGTAGAAGCCAGCTGGGTCAGGTCTGGTTTGTATTATTGGCTAAATCCGCATCACTGGTACTGATGGACTGAGGTCCACACTAAGGCATTTCAGGCTGCTTTACTTTAGACTTTCTTTAGTGTGGTCCTGTGAACTGAACTCCGCTTAGTGTCTTGGGTGCTGAAAAATGAGCTCAAACCCAATTAACTAGCGAGGTACTCAAAAGCCTAATCTCTTACAGTCCACAATCTTGACAAGAGGATTGCCTCAGAGCTCCAGGAGTTCATGACTTTAAGGTTTTCTTTCACGAATAGGAGCTCTGCAACTCTCACATCATGAGCTTGGAACTAGCAGCACATTCAGCAGTGTTCACCAAGCAACTGGAGGTGCATGACACATGGCAGCCCTCAGCTTTGTGTGCACATCTCCAGAGACCTGGGATTTGTGTGCACACCTCTAGAGACACAGGCTGCTACAGACAGTCAGGAGTCAGCAATCCCAGGCTGGAGTCTTAAAACTGTGTTCTTCAGGGTATGCAGGTTCTCAGCTCCACGGGTGAGCTGTCCCTTGCTTTGGGGCATTTGCCATGAATTTGAGGCAACCTAGTGAGTCTTTGGGGATTTGGTGGCTGCTTAGACATAACACGAGAAGTTCCATTCTTTTTTGTTTTGTTTTGTTAAAAGGAAAATCCAGGATGATTCTTTTTGCTAATATGTTTTTAAACATCTCAAAATTTTTATCTGCTGAAAGGACTGATTTTCTTTAAGAACCAAAATAAATAATTTTTCAAAGTCTAGTTTTCCTGCAACACAGAAATTAAGTTTCACCCTCTCCACACCATTTAATTGGTAATTGCAAGCCAATCGCACAGGTGTCTGTCTCATCCTTCACAGTAGCAGCTCTATATGCACTTATCTACTTCACTCACACACTCCTACCAAAGACTAATGAATACTTAAGAAATTACCTGAGATCTTCAAGACATTCTTCATAGAGAGTGTGCAAGGACAGAACATGCCTAGCTTGAAAAGAACATGAGGAAACTGTGAAGTTTTCTATGGAAATTAAAAGCTGCAGAGCAGGAGAAAAGGGAAGCAACAACTCATGGGAAAATTAAGTTCATAGAAGAAATAATATACTAGCTGTTATTTTAAGCCCAGCAAGGAACATATAAGAATGTATTAAATAGGAATGGTGTTTTTCAACCTTATTTCCTCTTGACAAAAAAAAAAAAAAAGTTTGTCAGTAGATCAAGGGTTCCCTGGATGAATTCATTTATTAAAATAATATTTCATATAACTAAGTTCTGCCCTGTGGACTGATTACCAGCATTACATTTTGAGTATCTCATATCTCCACAGAGAAGGCTTAATTGGATATATCAGTCATTTGGTACATTCTTCTTCCCTGTCTGGATTATTTTAGCTTTTCAGCTGACAGGTTTATGGTGAGCGTGAATAAATTCAGAGTTAAAATCAAAGTCAATGTTGAGAATGAATGAGAACAGAAGGTAGTGTGTCTATACAGAGAAAAGAGAGAGATACACATACATTGATAATAATGACATTTCATGCACACAGTCCCAGATACATGTTTCCTTCCTGTGGCACAATCTGCCTCTTATACTGCCTCGAAAGAGTCCTAAAGTACTCATGGATTTTCTAAGGTCAGCTGCACAGAGTCCACCTCTGCCCCTAGCCCCCAGTAGCCACAAACTACTAGTTTGATTCAAGACTAGGTCAGTCTCTCAAATTCAATTATTCAGGCAGGATGGCTAGTGACAGAAGTAACAATGTGTACCACTGATTAGACAGTATATAGGACCATGAAGCCTGGGCTAGGAACACAACCAGACAGAAACCAACTATTTGGTTTTTTCAATTATTTAATGACTGAAGAAAATGTTGTGCTGAAAAGGATTATCCAAAAAAAAGTAATAAACTTCCAGTTGAGGAAAACATCTGTATTCCAGGCTTAAATGTGTACTTAATTTAAACTAAAACAAAAGCTGATGTGCTCCACAGTCTTTCATGCGTTCTCAGTGGCCAGACAACTCATCATTGCACTTGAAGAGCGGCATTCCTTCTGCTCCCCTAGCATGTGTCTGCCTTGAAAAGAGGCTCCTCTCACAGTGTAAGAAGAAATAACACTCATTTCTAGCTTTCTTTGTAAATACATTTTTATTCATCAGGTTGGTATTATAGCACTTTGGTGGAATGGAAATCACCAGTTAATTAAGCTTCTGGTGACTTGAGGCACCTACATCTTCCTAAACATTCATTTGTCTGGCAGCATGCAAAATGCCAGCATCCCAATTAATATTTAGTTTGTAACTGGAGTTTTAAGGTATGGTTATAAGAATGATGTAAGAGAGCTATGCCCAATAATCAAGTTGTGCAGACCTAAAAATACACTTAATGAAACTTGTTACTCCAAGCCTTATACATCTGAACTTTGATATTCAGGTACCTTATGTGCGAACTTCCTAAGGGTTTTGCATACCAGCTTGAGAGAACTCAGGCAATGTTTTGTATGAAGCATAAATAAATCACCAGTAATGATGGCCACAATGAAATAAATCATAATTATATTAGACACTAAGGAGGTCACTGGGGATTATAAACTATTATGGTAAACCCAAATGGCAGATTAAATCAAAGCTTAGCAGTTGAGTGTTATCATCAAGCTTGTCACAGGTCAATTCTTGGCTCTGCTGGTGGCAGTGAACCATAATTTCATCCACTGTCCTTAGATTTTCTATTAAGATTGGCATTGATCTTATTTCTTTAGAACAGCCCTCATGGAAAGTGAGTAACTTCTCTTTTGAGGTCTTCAAGCCATAAAAACTTTGTTGATTCATTTAAGTTCTCCTGATTTATGAAGCACCCCAGAGGCTTTGATCCCCTCAGAATCAATACCTCATTCACACCTCAGACAGCAGAAGTCTACTGGTCTTCGAGGAAGATAGGAGGGCTGCAGCGAAAAGCCTTAAAACACCTCAGCCTAACCCTGTGTGAGGTATCTACATGGACTGAGACAAGTACACATAACCACAGAAAAGCATCTAAGCCTATGATTAAGATTTTGTTCAAAATGAAAACAACTAACTTCCTACACAAATTTTACAGTGTGATCTGCTACAGGATAAACATAAARGTGAAGATAAAGTACTTTGTATTAGGGTGTTTATTTTCTAATAAGTTAAGAGAAGTAAAAATATTTAAGGTCCCCTTTAGTATCTGACAGCTGAACCCACCCTGCCTGGGCAAAACTAAAACGAGGACACATTGTTCAAGTTCTCTGCTTGCCTGAAAACAAATTTTCAAGCCATGACGTCTTAGCAGAGCCTTAGCAGAGTCATTCCAGCATTGTTACTATTGACAGTGAAGTGGATTAAGTTTTCCTGGCAACTGACAGTCTCTGTACTCAAGGATATTTTGCTTTCCCCACTAATCAGCTACTCCCCCTTTCATTGGGAAGCTCTCCCAAATCTGCAGGGTGATTTGGCACTCAGCTCCATTCTGCTAAGGGAGTTAAGAGCACAGGTCCAATCCCCCACTTAAAAGCTGCTGGAGGGCTTACATAGGCTCAGGAGTGATCCTAAGCTCAGGACTGAATTTCATTAAAGGCTGTTGGCAACCACCAGCTTCCAATTTGTAGCAGATTGGGAAGAAAATGCTATTCATTCTGATGAATATATGCACTAAACCTTCATACAAGTGAAATCAAGCACACACACACCCCCAATATAGTTTTCTCTTATTGGAATTTTTTGGAGATGTATTGATTTAAGATATTATGCTATGTTTATATATATATGTATATCATAATATTGTAAAAAACATAGGGGTTTGTTGGGCTATATAAAATTATGATTATAGTTTCTGTTCTGTTTCAGATCTGCAAAACGTATTTAAGCTCTTAACTCCCTTGTGAAGATATTTAAGCGACTAAGTGAAATTTGAATCTGGTTATTCTGCATGAAACAAAACCCACAGAATAGAACTTATCATCACTGATTAATTTTTAATCTTTTTGGAAATCTTAGCTAAAGACTCCTGGATTTGAACTGCTTAGATATATACTTTGAGAACAAGTCCCTACAGCTGGAGTTTGGGACATATTATTAGGAGAACACTGGGAAATTATGTGTGCTAAACCCTCATCAATGGATAAATAGAGAATTTCAAAGACGCCCATCTGTCTGCTTTATCTCATAAATAGGATTTTCCTGCACGTACAAAGCAGAATGATGGAACCCAAATTCACAGGTTAACCAGTGTGTCAACAAAGCAACCTCTTGATTGCTCCCCATATATATAAGATATGCCACGACATCAATGAACGTGATGTTAAATGTAATAGACACACAGAGATAGGGTTTAAACAAATTCTTTACCAGCAAACCCGTATGCACCAAATCAGAGGCCCCTTTCCAAAGAAATAATGGGAGTTTTGTAGATGGCTACTATTTGACTGTATCACAGACAACTAGAAAGAAATTAAAATCCTCACAAAACTGAGTTAAGATCAGTGTGTAAAGTTTACCACACTGAGCAAAATACAGAGCTAATGAAAAAGAGCTTTTCATTGAAATGCCTGATTTAAAAAATGTAATTATAATCACTCTTTTTAGTATTCTAACTTGTATTGTGTGCATTCACATACACTGATGATGCAAAGCAACTAAAAACTTACAGACTGGCTACCTGAGGACACCTTTTTGTTAGATGTAGTAAAGATCTGGGACCAGAGCCACTGCATTTGGTAAGGGAGACACCAGCCTAAAGTTCAGCAGCTATATAGCCTATGAAAGCCAGTGAAATTGGGCTGAAGTTAGAACAAATTGCTTTAAAAATACCTCCCTTCTCCTGGGGGAGTGGCAGTCACCCACCAGACCAATATCCTTATCAGAGGTCTAGTACCAATTTTGAGTCATGCTTTCACTTTTTACTCCTTCAGCAGATGAAGATTGTGTCAGTGCAGCTGAGTATCTGCAATGGCATGCTTGAGTATCTCAAATATTCAGTATATTTTTGTTGGGTTCATTAGTTCTCTCTCTCTCTCCCCCTGCCCCCACCTTCCCTTCCCTCCACCCTCTTCTTCTCTTCTTTCTTCCCTTCTGCTTCTCTCTCATATTACAGTTAAAAGAGCAGCATAAAAGTGTTCAATTGTCAGTTTGGCTTAATAGATCTTCTTCAACCTTTAAGCCAGCACATCGAAGCTCATGTCATTATGAATTCGATTTCTGCCACACTGCTTAATACACACACCCACATTACCTCTCTTAACACCTTGTTTAAAATGGCATCCTGCTAACGGGGACCTTTTAGACTGAAGATATTCTCTTCATCATGCCCTTTTCCATATTGCACTGATACCTGTTCTCATAAGTGACTGTTTAAAGCGATTTTGATTAATAATACCTGATTCACCACTGCACACATCTAATCATAACTGAAGAGCGTTATAATTTATGGAAAAACTAAGCATATAATAAAGGGAAAATGTTAAAGATGACAATATACAGCTTTTGTCTGGAGTTATTATTCCATAGCTAGACAGGGGCTGTAGTGGAAAGCAGTGTTTATTTGCATTCTAATAGAGAGAGAATCCTTTTTTGAAACCTGCCACTATTTCACTGTAAAGTAAGGCATGTCTGAATAGACCCTTTTCAGCATTTCTCAGACATTTCAGTTTCCTGTTAAATTACCATATCCATTTAATTTTCTCAACTGAAACTCTAGTAGGATAGCAACATATAACATGGGGTTGTTCAGCAAAGAAGATAATAGCACTGTGGCAATACAGTTCCATTGCAATGCTCAGATAGTTATTGGCACACAAGATAGACTCTTATTCTCCTAAATGGTCAGAGCCCAGTGAGCTATGATCAGGCTGACTACAGCACATTGTTCCTCTTTGAAAAGAGAGGGGAGGAAGAGGGAGACGGGGAATGTTGATTACATCTGCATCCTTCTGACTGGCATATCTGAACTAAAATGAATTGACTCTGTTAAATATTTTAGTTTTCAAAAAGGCTGAGTAAAGAATATTCAAATGCAAAAGTACGCAAACTGTGTAGGCAAGGTACTACCTATATAGCACCAGTACCAGAGAGTCCGTAATGATATTCCTTCCTGTGAGAAAGAAACCAGAATACTGAAATTTGGTATCAGTCCTGGAAATACATCATTAAGAGTCTAAGGATGCTCACTCCAGATGGTTTTTAGTGCTACTTTCTTTTCTGTCTAAAAAACTAATAGGTAGATCTTTTGTGGCTTTTTTTTCTCAGGAATCATGCTAAAGATCATTTAATAATCAAATTATGCTTCTTCATAAGACCAAAGGGAGGAATTCCACCCTGTTCCTGTGATTCTTCAGGTGTAATTGCAACAAATATATGTAGGGCAATAGGACCCTCTAGTTACTGATCTACTCCACGTTACACGTCAAATGCAGTTTTTCCTCATGCCAATAGGTAAAGTGATCTTATAATAAGAAGCTGCATGTCAGTAGGATGGGTCCTAGGAGTTATTTAACATGTAATATTTATTCCCAGTGCAAATCTTTCAGCCTAGCAGAGTGCAATTCTGAGGAAGATTCAGAGGATGATTCAGAGACACAATTTGATATCTGTCCCTCGGACATAGAGCAGCAAGCTGGGTACTCACCAGGCCTTCACTCACAGGATGTTACTAACGTAAAGGGACAACCCAGTAATGTGTGGAGGAACAAAATATTCTGAGGACATTTCACAATTTAATAACCCGCTGGAGTATAGCTATCTGAAGTCATTTGTGACCTCCAGTGTGATGTTAGTAATACATAGTTAAGTTCAGGTGCTGGCTGAAACTAGCACAATTTTCTCATTAAAAAAAATCACAATAACAATGACTGGAATTAATAAAACCTGCATGAATACACTTGATCAGAAAATGTAGGGAGAAAAAGATGATGTTTTAAATTTAAACACCCTTTCAGTCCCAAAGGTTCCAAAATCCATTATAAATAATGTGACTACCTCACCACTGAAAAGCCATCCCCTGATTCTTAATAATTGTGATTTATTTTACCATAATTCAGGGAACTCTTATTCTTGAACCAGGATCCTACTCTGTTACACACTGTGAAAAAGATATCAGCAAAACAGTCACTGTCCTTGCATCCGTCTAAATATAAGAGATAAAAATTAATGTAGACAGGGAGGGATATCACAGGAAACAATGAGATAGTGTTGGCCAAGATGTTAGGGGTGATCTCAGTATAACATCCTAAATTGCCATACTTTTGAAGGTATCTTTAGGCATTTTTGACAAGAGCATTTTTAGGGTTAGGGGTCAATCTGAAAAAGGTCAAGGGCAGAAACTGCAGAGAGCAATATATACACAGGCTTACAGAACTTAGGAGCTGATGACTGAGAATATTACTTGGTGTTCAGTAGAACTCAGTACTGGAATTCAGTATTCAGACTGTGCGATCGGTCACCAAAATCTCGTGATATTGCCTCCTTTTTACTTAGAGCTTTCTAATCAGAAGCCATGATGAACTCACTAAGACTTCTGATTATTTTAATAAGAAGTGTAAGTAGGTAGAATAGCAGATCTAGTGAATGTAATTAGACACTGTTAGCCTTTCCTTTTTTTTTTTTTTTAAATCAGAGAGATATTTTTGTGAGGTATGTGGACACCAGACCTAAAGTCAACCTCTCCTTCCAGTATGAGCAAAAAAAGAAAGTTTAAGCTCACTAGAAACTAGTTCTATTGGCTTTGTGTAAYGCACAGTATTCGACTTTCTCTTGCCACATTCATGGAAAGTAATTGCATTTTCATATACATGCACAATCCTTTTCACCACATTTGAGTTCCATTTATTCTGCCTACACACCATACCTTTCTGAAAATAGTACACTCACAGAGCACTTTATCAAGTGAGGATATAAGCCCTTCTGTAGCTGAACAGACCTGCCTATACAGCATTATACAATTCAGCCAATGTTATCTCATCCCACTGCTTCAGCTCGTTCATCCATTTTATCCTCTACCTAAAATTATCATCAGAGGGGAAAAAACAGAGTTTACGCATGGTAGTTTTTCAAAGAAGAGAGTGCAGGTTTGGGGAGTACTGTTCATCATGGTCTTCTAGGCACTTTAACTGATGTAAGCACTAATGGAATCAGGAGACTAAATAACAGCTTTTGAATTGGCCTAGAAAGTCTTAATGGACAATCTCTGTCCTACAATAAATAACACAGAGGAAAAAATGTTCACAAGTATCAGAGGAAGTACACATACAGCAAACAGAGAAAACATTCACTCGCATCAAGAAATAGAAAGATTGATTCTACATGTGGTTTTATATACATAATATGAGCTCAGAAACATAAAAAAAAATTATAGACTTAAATACGTAAGAGCACATGCACRTTGAAGGTACGTGAGTGTATACAAACACTTTCAGATCTGAAATCCTTTCTTACCTCATTCAAAAAAATAGCAAACAGGCTCTTGATATAAGATAGGAACCTGACTCATCACTAAACTCATCCAGCTAAAGTTCACCCTTTCCTCAACTTCCTTATGTCTTCTCTCAATTTCTGGAAACTTCTTCCCCACACCAAGCCAGCACAACCATGCAGGGTATGGTCAGAGCGGGATACGTTATGACGAGAAGAGAGTGCAATGGGAACCGTGCAGAGGTAAGTGGTGCAAGTGAAAGGGGATAAAGACACTGTTGCAATTCAGTCCATGTCTAATTAAGTCTGAAGGACTGTGCGGACAACTAGACCGTGCCAGTTTATAGTAGATGGTTGATACGTGTATTGATTTCTAAGACTCTGACTCAGCACATAAGCAGTTGCTAGAGTTTTAACTCAAACAATGTACTCAAGCGTATGTACTGCCGCAGCAGGGCTTTTTTCCTTAGGCTTTGTTCCTGCACATCAGCATTACACTGAAGTTCTACATAGATCTGTGCTTTGTTGATGTGCATGAAAAAGCTGATATCATGTCTGAGCGATTTTGGTAAATGAAAATATTAGCTTAATGATAGTTCTCCATTAGACATTTTCACTATGTAGCTGGACTAAGTTTTTAAAGGTTATAGGTTCCCATTGATTTCAGCGTAGAAACAGTTAGATTTTAGTGCACTGGAGATTCTACAAGGTTTGACCAAATTAATTACAATCTCCTTTTATATTCTCTCATTTTAAGAGCAATTACAGGTATAGAGAGCTGTTGTCCAAGTCTCCTTGTATCTGTAGTATCAGATATGTTGTGAGGGTAGACTATTTACATTAATATTAGGTTTTGAGAAACAAAGTACATTTAGATATTTTCATTATGAATGTAATATAGTAAATATCAAGGAAGGATACACACAGGAAATGCACAGTGCTAAAGAATTCATTCCTTTCATATGAATGCACAATATCAGGGCTCAGGTCTTGTAGCTGAATACATTATCATGTATTACGCTGTTCACATGCACACTCCTAGTTTATGGCAAATGCAATGTAATTCAGCTCAGCCTTCTTTCTTTGCAGGCTCTTGTATTGATTGTGTTTTAAGACATGCAGACACTCAGTCCTACTAAGTTCAGTAGACTAGTTTGTTCTTTTACTTCTAAAAGTAAGAAACCCTGGCACCAGGGAGTACTATCTTTGGAGTAGCCAAGGAAGAAATCCTGCCTGTGAAAGATGCCTATTTTCCTCTACCACCTACTGTGACCACATACTACAAATAACATCCTTAGAAGGCAGTATTCTCCTTTGGGGCCTCACTAATGCAGATTTTATGGAAGTGTATTTAGAATTACTCTATTCCATATATGAAATTACTTACAGAATGTTATACAAGTTAATGAAAGGAGGAAACATGACTCATCAACAAGAAGGGTTTGTATCACTCTTGGTATTAACCATTTTCAAAAAAATGGTCACAGAATAGAGGAATAGAAAAGAGAGAAGGTGAAAGGAAGGAAGAGAAAAGAGAGAAAATGGAAGGGGATGGTTTGAATCATGTCATACAGAGAATGAGACCCTCATCTGAAAAAGAAAAAAAAAAATCAATGGAAATTGCCAGTAATTTTATGTGGTACTAAAAAAGAAAACCCAAATCATTTCAGATTCTATTGCCATGCAGCCTTTAAGAAGCTTAAGGTTCCTAAACACCAGTTCTTCAGATGGAGTTCCAAAGGATTTTGAAATGTCAGTAGAAATTTTCTACGACTAAAAACACAACACTCCAAAAATCCCAGATCAGCACTTGTAAATTCAAATATTTATTTTGTTTTTAAAACACCAAAGACACTAAGACAGAGACAGAATAACCTATGCAGGTGCTTTATTTTTAAGCATCCTAGTGAGGGCTCAAGGGAAGAAAGCCTTATCAGCACTTTAAGGATTAAGTGCTAAGTGTCATTCACTAGGGGAACTGGCTTGAATTTCCCCCTCCCCGCCTCCTCCAATTCAAGATTTATTTAACGTGATCGGACTGAGATTGATAAGGGCAGAAGACAAGAGAATTGCTTGTATGCACATCTGGTCCAAAGTTCAGTGACTCACAAGAGAGTGAGTAAAGTAAATGTACGCAGTAAAATGAAAATAATTAAATATGCCCACATATACACTGCCTTTACGACCAGACTTTATCCCACAGTATTGGCACCTTTTAATACTAAGGAAAAAGGATGCAAGCAGGATGCAAAAAAAATCCATCTCTGCAGCTGTTCAGCTACTTTCTATAGCCAGTCACTGAAGAGCTATCATGGAAACTAATTATGAACAGTACAAATACTTTACTTTATTTTCCATGAACCCTCCACAAGAGAGCATACCTCTTGGTGGGACCCTATAGGGCATCTCATACAGATCTCTGCCATCAACATGCTTTTTGGGGTACAATCCCCAAGTGAGAGCAATTGCCTCGAATAGTCTCTTCCATCAAAGCTCCATTTTAACATAAACTAAGGTCTTGTTCGTGTTGAGTTCTCCTTTTAAGGCCTCTTCCAGAACCTCATTAAACTTTTGACTGGAAGCCTTCTCATTTTCAGCCTAAAAGTTAAACTCCTTTGAACCTGGGGCAAATCTTGTACATTAGTTCAGTACTGGAAGGAAGAACTGTTGAACTCCCTTGATGTTTTGATAGAAAGTATTTATATCCCTTTGAAGTCTCTCTTGCTATGTTAAGAAATGGAAGAGGGAAAAATGTTCTCTGCCTCTCTTTTCACATGATATCTGTCGTCTGTTCTCTTGTCATCCTAGCTGTCCTTCTTCTCTGCCCCAAATCCAGCCAGAATTCCTCTTCTGTGAGAAAAGATGATCAGAAACAGGCATGATGTCCCCAGATCCCACCTACTGTACAACAGATTTAATACTTCTGTACCTCTCAGGGTGAAATCCTTTGCAATACACCCTCTGTATGGATGACATTTGAAGGAATGCTTTTGCAGAAGACCTGAGAAATCATTAAAGCAAAATGCAGGTCTTTGAAAGTTAATAGAGAGATTCAGGATAGTTTCTTGTCTTCTTCCCTCAAGATTAAGAACAATATGCAGAATGTCTAGTTATAGACAGTTTGATCACTGATATTTTAGGAAAGAGTAACTACAAAAATCACTACTGAGTCCAGTTACAGGGTTGAAGAACAAACATCTAGTGTCAGTATTCTTGATCTTTGTGGAATTAAGAACTAAAAGCTGATTTTTGAATGAATAAATGAAGAGCAGATGCTCAAAGGGGTGAATACATTATGTAGATGAAAAATTACATTACAGCTGAAAAGATTTTTTCAGTACAGCATATTTATTAATCCAAGAGTAAGTATGCTTTGATGACTACATTAACTTGATCATAGTGTAATTTCACAAGCTACCAGTCACCTAGTTATAGATTGAATTCAAACTCCTTTTCTAAATTAAGGTAAAAATTAAGGATTTTATCATCATAGTCTTGCCAAGTGCAGATAAAAACAATTTGTGACAGCTGAAACAGCAGGGTCATTAAAAAATCCAAAACTATGGCAAAGTTAAAGAATGTGGAGTAATTAACTGAATTTCTACCTCATGAGCTAACATTGCCATCTTCATTGTCTCACACTTGCATCCATGTCACGTATTCACAGCAGGGTCAGTCTGTCATCAATAGAAATGTAAGTGCCAATGGCACTATAAAGAATCTCCACACCTTAGTCACACTCCATTGATACCAAGGATGTACATTTGATATGCAAGAAAATCCCCAGTAACATCTATTTTTACCCTCTTCCATAACTCCCGAAATACCTTTTCCTTCTTTTTTTTTTTTTTTTT
>JAYKAV010001038.1:0-14934 GCA_035582835.1 Phoebastria nigripes | reverse complement strand
GAGAGCCCGTCCCCCGGGACCCAGAGCCCCCCCACACCCTTAGTTTTTATACTGAGCATGACGTTACATGGTATGGAATACCCCATTGGCCAGCTGGGTCAACCACCCCAGCTATGCTCCCCCCGCCAGCTTCCCATGCACCTGGCAGGGCATGGGAGGCTGAAAAGTGCCGGGTGCAAGCACCACCCAGCAACACCCAAAACATCAATGGGCCATCAATGCTCCTATTATACCAAACCCAAAACACAGCACACACACCCCCCAGCTACTGGGAAGAAAGTTAATTCTGTCCCAGCCAGAACCAGGACAGGGGACTATGGGAAAAACATGCCTTTTGTGTCCAGCCCAAGGCAGGGATGCTTTCAGTCCAAGGCTCTGATATGCTAGAGAAATTGGAAATGATTTCCCAATTTCATTATTTAAAGAGACAAGGGGKTTTTTTTGAGAGAAAATGTTGTCTTTTTTCCAGCAAGAATATATGGGAGAGTTGAAGGCTTAGATTTAAAGTTTATTTCAGTGGGCCCTGAAGCTCTTAAATGCCTCTACGAACACAAGGCTACATGACTTGACCRTAACCTCTCATACACTTAAGCATAGAACCATGACTGAATCCTCACATAGCGCATTACAACCCTGGTTCATACTTAGTGAGCTGAGCTTGTCTGAGTAGTTCTCCTAATGCCAGCTTGTGGAGGACAACACTGACAGACCAGTTTTGAAACTGTATCCTACTAGTGCATATGTGTGGGATCCATGCATTTCAGATTGGCAATCCTGAAGCTGAAACCTGACCAGGGACAGTGGCAAAATTGAGAATACTAGGCAAATTTAGTAATTCCTGCCTCATGCAATATTGTTTTGTTAAGGCTATGAGGATTATTCAGAGACAGGAAGGTGGACTGAAATGGACGGCACACTAGAAAAAAGCCATTATCCAGTGTACAGGTCCAGACTTGAATGGTTACAGACCAGTCTTCATTTGATGCAACTAGAGTTGTATAAATTTACATCTACAGAGAAGAGTATGTAGCCCATTTTGTAACACAAACCAGGCCTCATTAGGATGATAGCACAGTGGTAATAGGCCCTAGGCCCTCTAGCCTGACCTCCCTGCCCATTCTGCACAGGAATTTTTGCTTAGAATTCTGTCAGCATCTTGTCAACTCCGATGCAGCTTAAGAGCTGCAATGACAGAGCCTCAGCTATCCCCTTGAGCACTCTAATACCTGCTATTATGACTTCAGATTCTTTTTCTGATGTCTAGCCTAGACTTTAACCCTTACCTGCTAATATGAAACTAACAGCAATCTTGGCTAATGTGAGAGGAGCATTATTTACTTGTTTCTGAACTGCTAAGTTTCCTCTGTCTTTGTAAGGTATCTCCTCCAAGTATGTTTTATCACGTGTCCCTTATTCAGAATTTTAAGTACGTCTCCTCTAACACTGGGACCATTTATACTATTCAATCAGTTTGAATATTCAGAGTTTGAGTATCTGAACTTTTCTTCAGATTTCCGCTGAAAATCTGAGAAGCAGTCCTTGGCTGATCCTTTATTTTGCCTGAACAGTACCTCCGAAATATCTTACCTTTTATGCTGCTACTCCAAGCTCTCCTTGAAAGAGCTGGTTACTAAAGCTGGCTGGCCTATCCATGACTTCTAGGGCAAGTGGAACAATCACAGGTCTGCAAGAGAAGAAAGACCAGTTTTGAAGTTATGCAACTGTTACTTGTGCATGGAGTTAATTTGCACAAATCCTTCCCTATGTTATACTACTAGTGCAGCACATGTTTGCCAGAGAGCAGCAATATTTACTCTCTGAGGTCTTCTAACTCAGTGATACCTACCAGGCAGAATATTCTATCTGGAAAATAGTTAACAGTAAGGTTGGTGTAGACTCATTTGGCAAAGAATAATTTTTTAGGAGTCTATTGTTTGGGTCCTCTTCGGAGGTAACTCCTCCATAGGAGTAGGATCAGCCCTCACCTTCCCATGAATAAGAAATAAATTGCCTTTGACAGTCTGCACAAGCTCTCCCACCACCAGTGTTAAGCCTCACACTTACCAATGGATTCATTCTTTCAGCACAAGTGGGTTTAGCATTTGTGAAGATAGATGGATAGAGATCCCTCCAGCAAGGTAACTGGAATTCTCAGCACAGAAACACCACACTGCTAATAGGCATCTCTGGAGAAAAAAATCAGAAGCTTGCGCCACTGCAGCATCCTACAGTTATTCTAAACAAGGGGAACTCTTCAACAAACTCTTCTTGTTGCCCTGTCATTGAATAGCTAGCATTTTAGCATAAGACAAGACACATATTAGAGCCCTGACTGTTGGAAGCTGTTTTAAGATTACTCCAGTGCTGCTCTAAGTTACTGCACAGGCAAAACTAGGCGTTCAAGGTATTTGCTCATTCTGGGGTTCATCTTTCAAAGGACACTGCATTTAATTTCCCCTTTCACTGGGACCAGCATTTGAAGGGTTTCTGTCCACTAACAGCTTGGATATCAGGGAGTAATTTCAGAGAAATCCAAAAGCTGCCATAACAGCTATCACAAATATTAGTCACTACTGACCTGGCTTGATTGAAACCAGTGACAAAAGATTGAGAGTCTTAATCCCTTACCCCCAGGCTGCCTGGCTCTTTGTGTTACAAAGGAAGATAAAAAGAACAGTCAGACTGACACATTTTTGTATGGTATTCCTCAGCCTAAGGTTTGTTTGCAAACATCACTTTTTGTTTTGACTGTGCTTTTGCTGCACATGCCTCATTTTTACCCTAAAGTAAAGCACTGCTAGTTTTCCTTTTAGTTTCCCAATTTTAGGGAATTGTCCTTTCATTTCTTATCAGCAGATGAACTCAATTCTTTTTTTTTTTCCCCAAGTTGCTAATTTTTAATTTGTCCTTTCTTCTTGTAGCTGCATTTTGGGCTAGTTATATGCTACCACCTGACAACAAAATTAATTTTTTTCTGTGCTATTTCGTCTCCAAAAGACAATTTCCACCACTCCACCACCCCCCACTCCCCCTGCCCCAGGAAATGAAAAACCTATCTTTTGAAACAGCCAGGGCAAAGCCAACTAAACACAGCCACTTATGCCACCTATTTGCTTCTTGTACAGATTGGAGCAGCGGCTGTGCTCCTATTTCCAATTCTGTACTACCCTCCACTTGCAAACTATGGGTAGAGAGAACAGGTATTGCCTGGCCCTACCACAACACACAACAAACAGGAAAGCTGACCAATAAAAGACCAGAGAATTGAAGTGTTTCCACCCAAGAAACAAATTACATTGGAAAAGCCTCAATCAACCTAGCTATGTGTTTACCTTTATCCAGACTTGAAAATCTCAGTCCTGTTAATAGATTATGCAGCAGCTTTCTACGTTTATAATAACCCTGCAAAGCTATCTCAACAGGACTGTGCAGATAACTGCCAAAGAAAAGGTCCACTGCAAAGAAGCCACAAATGAGAAATCTGATCTTTCCAACATTAGCACCCATGGAGCTCCGCAATCAAGGGCTATCAGCAGCTCACAGGTTCCAACCGTAAGGTTTCCAGATAATAACTGCACAATCTACTGAATACACATACCATGTAATTAAACATTACTGGATAACCTAATGCCTCCTACCCAGTGGGGTCCAAAACCCATTAAAGCCYGCCTCTTATAAAGCATGGCCAGAACACATTTTACATGCAAATCTACAACCAAGCTCCCTGTAGCAATTGTGCATGCAAAATGACTTTGACTTTTGCGTTATGAAATACTTTTTTCTGACTTTGTATCAAAACAGCCATGTGCTGTACCTCAAACATAGAGTGAGATGTACAGTATCCTCTGCCTTTGGACATCCCACACACAGTAAGGTGCTTGCACAATGCATTGCAAATGTTCCCATATCATCTATTCAACTTCAGGTGGAGCATTCAGTATGAGAATATAATTAACAGGCACATGTACAAAGTTCAGCATTATAAGTGTAACAATTAAAATAGAAAAAATGCCTTATATACTATAAGAAGTTATAGAGCTGACATTTAAAATATCAGGTAAGCTGACTTCAAGGAATCAGGTCATAATTTAAAAATACCTTTATAAGTAGCTTATTAAAGTCCAATAAAATGAATAGCAGCTTTAAGCATATCACAAACACAAGTAGCAGAGGTTAAAGGTGGTGTGCAAAGAAGGGCTAAGTGGTTATAAGCCATGACTAAACTACTCTGACTTGAAAAGCTGTTTTAAATAAGTAATAAGAGCATCTTTTAACACATTTTAATTAAAAGCATTAATATTAGTGCCCATAAATTGTAAGACATGTCTTCTTGGGTGACTTGCACATGGATTAGCCCAGTCAAGTGGTGGGCATCACCACTTTGCAAAGCCAGGCTAGAGAAATTGGTTCCCAAAAGGTGCTTTTCTCCTATGTATTGCTGCAATTTCAGGGGCATGTCCCAGGACAGGTTGTGCTACAGGAAGCCGAACTATGGATTCTTCCTCCAGAAGAATGAGGAGAATGAACTCCTTTTTGAGCATATGAAGGGACTGCAGAAGTCATCAGATTATCACTACCTGCGCAACCTCCTCTTCATCTTCAGGAGAAAGTAGGAAGGTTAGTAGCCTGCAGAGAAAGAGGACCCAAGCTCTTACTCACATCAGCTAGTCCAGACTCTTTAGTAGCACCACCAAGCTCGGAAAACAGTTCTCTGTGGATGGAAGATGTTCAGGAACAAAGCCATTCACTGGGCTTACAGGAAAAGCAGATACTTACTTGGTGCATCCTTGCTCTGGAGGGCTGAACAATTAATGCTCAGAAAAGTTGATTTCATGCCCCCACAGCTTTTACCTGGTACACTGTGTGGTAGGGAAGCTCATTATCAAGAGCAGCCTCATGGCAAATGGTTCACATTGGAGGTAAAGGATGCTGGAAAGGACACAGCCAGATTATTGCCAGAGACAATACTCTAGGTGCACCACATTGTACTGGCATATAAATACATTGGTCAGCCTAGCAATAGCACCTCTCCAAGGATGACCTTCTTAGTGTTGCATAATGAGAGTAGAAACATCTCTATTTTTATAAGTAAATAGAAATTTGAATGTTGTGAAGTCTATGCAAATTATTTTCAAGCTTTTCAAATGTAAAGCCACTTAAACTTGTCTGCGGCAATCTAGCCTTTCAGTGCTTTCCAGCTAAAGGGTGAATGTCAAAGCAAGATCTTGGTAGTGTTTTATCCTACATACTTCTGGCATAAAATATGATTGCTTAGTTGGCAAAATGATGCAAAATTTTAGTTCCTCTTCAGACACTTATTATAGCTGAAATATTCTGCAGACAGTACACACAGACCTCTTCAAGAACTATGTTCTGGAGACAGTCTGGAGTCTTATTTTAAAAATCTCAGGATAGAGCCCTGTGCAGTCATCTCAGCTCCTGACTGAATACTTCTTAACCTCTGCTTAGGCTTTTAAAATCCCCAAAGAAAAGATATACCCTTACTGAGAATCAGCTCTAAGTTGTAACACAAAATACACCTAAGTCTCTTAACTAAATGCAGGACAATTAAGTCTCTGAATGCTCTCACACATCTTACCATAACTATACTCATCATAATGTTTCAGACTAGCACGGCAAACCTCAGGATACCTCATTTGTCAAACTGCTTCTCTTAATATATTTTTTTGCTTGTATTGTGTTCTTAAGAGCAATGGAAAGGGGTAGCTGGGTATTTACATAAGGAAAGTAATGAACAAAAAGGGCAAAGTTAAGGTTGCAGACATGACACCAAACCACAAAATAAGATGAAGATGTATTGGACAAGGAGCAAGAAAGTAAGATTTTTCTTTTAAGTGTTCTTAGAACAACTGCTATAGCATTCATTCTATATGCGATGATTTAAAATGGTGTGCGTATCATGAGACACATGAACATTGCAATGAGCACAGATCATGCCAAAAAGCTCTGGGTTATCAGTTTGGGTTCCATTAGAGTAAGAATTTCTGTGAGGAGATAACAGCACCAAGAACACAGAAGAAGGATGGAGAAGAGAAGGCAGCAGTTGTAAGGCCAGCCTAAGAAAGGCGTGGGAGCCTCTGCTTTGGCTAGTTCCTTGGCCTCAATGCAAAGTGACTTCCCAGAACTTTGATCAGAAGTCAGAACACCCTGTTGCACTAGCACTGAAACTTGTCAGGCAAGGACCAGAGCTCACCCTTCAAAACAGCATAAAACATGTTTCCTCAAAAGCATAGTGAAGAATTATACCAGGACTCTGTACCCCCCTGAGAAATCTCCTAGCCATATTCTTAGAGCAAGGAGAAAAAAAGGCCACCATTTTTATAGCTCCTATCACTACACATTTGCTTCTCTCATCACAAGCAGTCTACAAACTCCTGAAAACAAAGATTGAATTTAAGCTGTGTGGCACAGGACAAATATGGCTGGAAGGATCCTGCAGATCTCCCAACAACAGGACTTTACCTGAGCAAGGGCTCAATCTACTGCATCCCTAATTTCCCCAGGGTTCATGGGTAGATTCTCCCATTACTTTAGTCTACAAAGATACAGAGAGCAATTCACACCTCAAAAGCACGTTTCTAGGCTGCATGCAGCTTGGGCAGGTATGGCTGCTCTAGCTTTCACATTTAGAAAGCTCTTACAGCTAGGATCTAGGAGTATTAGCCTTTAAGCAAATAAAGGTTCTAATGGAGTCTTGATTACAGAAACTGAGGATTAGAAAGATACTCGTCATGCTTGAGCTGCTGCTGGTCCCTGGGATATACGAAGCATTACTTTGATCCTTGGAGCAGTGCATTTGCTTTTTAGCTGGGGCCTCACTTCAGTCAGACTTTTGATATCTGATAATAGCAAGCAACTCTTGGAGGAAGAATGTGGGAAGCTTCAGGACTTGTTAGCAAAGTTTCATGCCTACTCATGAGGGGGGCCTCACCAGTTTAAGCGCTGCCTTAGGGAATGTCTGCTGCAGTCACAGATAGGGGTAATATAGATAGTCAAGTTAAAGCTAGACCACAGTTGGTACCAGGCTACCTAGTTTAACCACAAGAGGACAAAGCTCTGCATGAGCTAACTTGCCTAGCAGACCTGTGGGTTATGCTTTTATTTCCAGATCTCATGCTCTCTTAAAATACACCTCCTCAATTCTTCCAATATACTGTGTGGGAAGAATATGCCTCACAGTAACTCAACTGTTAAGTGGATTTGTATGCATACCTCCCACACAACTTGAACATTTAGAGAATTTTCCACCATACCCTCCCCTATATATATCTTGCTGCATTAACTTAGTCACTGTTTCAGAGTTTTTTCTTTCTCTGAGGCTGTGCTAGGCCAACCTCTGGTTTGTTGCTAACTGGCTATCTGCTGCAGAAGAGCTATTATAATTTTACCCTGTTGAACTACTCTAGCCACAAAGGCAGAGTGGGGAAAACTATCTTAAAATCCATCCCACTATTCTTTCAAGGTTGAGATTTTGCAATCGTGTAGTGAGTGCATCAGAGAACGTAGAAGGCTTCCCTTCCTCCAGCATCCCTTCTGGGGACCGCATCTTGTCTCTTCCCTCTTTCAAAGGGAAACCATGCTAAAATAGGGGTATTGCATTGACCAAGAGAATGGAATTGGTTCAGTGGTGGTATCAAGAGAAATCTAATTCCAAAACGGTGGTTTTGAAATACTCCACAAGCCAGCCAGGATTAAATGATGCAAAGTATGCTATAAAACAACTGGAATACTCAAGTCATGGGAAAATTACTTAAATGATGTCACCATGGCAGATCAGCTAGGATCAACTGAATTACAGCTTCCCATCTGCTGTTGCTTCCTTGAGACATACATTTAAAGGGCAGACAGCAAGTCATATTTTTTGCTCTGTAAATGTAAATTTAATGCATTCATTTAGCAAACTCTAATCGTGTAGATTGCAAAGATTTCATCTATTTGCAACACTGAGCTTACTATTACATTTCTTGGTAGCATGTATGCTGCCAGTACACATCTGGCATATAAACTGCAGATGAACATTCACAGATGGCATAAAATACCTAAGCAAATGGTTTGCCCAAATATAGATGTGGATGAAATGACTCAGAGTGCATTGCTGGCAAAGTTTTACGAGTATGTGAAGCTGTACATGAAATTTCTCTGCAAACAACTTTCAGGCTAATGCCTTTATCCAATGCTTAAGGAAAACTTCAACAGTTGATCACCACCTGGATTAAATTTGTATGACTTTACATCTCATATGATGTCTAGGTAACAGATTTCTAGAGACAGACTTCTGAAGGAACAATGTTCGTAACTTATGTGCCTTTTTCTTGCCATTGCACGTGCATTTACCATAATTACATGGACAAGCTGAGCAAACAGTTCCTGTTCAGATGACCAAAGATGTCACTGCATTTCACTACTGTACATAAATTGTATGTGCCTTACATTATAATGCAGTTTTGAACAGCGTGTCCTAAATGTTTAACCACACTTGAAACGAAGGAACTATAATATGTAAACACTAATTAAATATTTTCACCTGTGCTAACATGTGAAATGGATAAGGAAAACTGAAAGCATGTGGCTAAAAATAAATGTAAACATCAGTACCTTTATCAAAGAATGATGTTTTGAGTTTACTGTTAGCCATCTGCTGTATACACTTTGTTTCTTCTGTTCCTTCATCTCTTATAAGATTAAAATCATTTTACTTTAAACATAAATCCTATTAAATAAACTCTCCACTATACAGTGTCTCTAATCAAAATATATTGAGTGTCAAAAAAACCCCAAAACAAAAAAACACAGTGGGAGAGCTGTGCCTGAGATTCCAGGATTTTGTCCTTAATGAAAATCCTTACTCAAAGGGTGGTTCGTTCTTTAGGAGAAATGGCATAACTTCCATCTGGTTGCCATACTGCAGCAATGTGGCAGAAGGGATAACGGATGCTGGTTCTCCAAACTGCTCCCACACTCTTTTCCCTGTCTCTAAAGGGAGTTGCACAGAGCCATCACTGAACTGTTAATGGGTGCAAGATGTGTATTTCTGCAACACTGAAGACTGTGAGCATGTGCAGGAAATGAGGGGTGGCAAAGCTTTTACAGCTAAAGGAACTACTTAAAATTCTGTTAGTATTCAACTCATGTTTGTTTTCCTCCCTTCTCTCACTAAGGCATCTGTCTTCCTTCTCATCTCCTCAATGTGGCCATGAAACGGCTTGAAACTCGAAACAGACTAGCAAAGCCTGTTGAGTGAACTATAATTGTTCCCTATGCACTACTGGTCCTCTGGGGAAGATTCAGATCAGACACAGTGCAAACCTGGATAAATCACAGCTCATAGTAATCAAGCAGCTTCACCACACAGAAACAGATGCTAAACGTGTGTGAGCTGAGACAAGTGTGTGGATTTCTCAACCAACCAGATCTTCATTAGGCATCATAATCTACACTGGATCTTCTTTACAGCACCAGCTCATTACTTACCAGCCCTCAGCAGAGAC
This sequence comes from Phoebastria nigripes, assembly GCA_035582835.1. NCBI lineage: Eukaryota > Metazoa > Chordata > Aves > Procellariiformes > Diomedeidae > Phoebastria > Phoebastria nigripes. Next base: position 5,425 of record JAYKAV010001038.1, on the reverse strand, counting down.
TAACATTGAAGACAGGGACTGATGACTGTACAGAAAACTCACTGGTTTCAAACACCAGTGTAAGAGATGCAGAAGGGCTGGGGAAGGAGCACAGCAGGTCTTACAATCTGCCTGCCAGGGAACAATTAGAACACATTGGCTATATGACATGCTGTTATCTGGATTTATGCAGGTAAAGCAAGTTAAAAGCATTAATCCACCCATCCACAAAGAAGTTTCAAAGGATACTCTGTGAATGCTTTCATAGTGTCCAATTATGTTTTGCAAGAAATAAAATAATTTGAGTGTCTACTTGGCAGGTCTCATGCAAGTGAGAATTGCACCAAACTTGGAACTAATAATTTTAAGGAGATCTAAGGAGGCATCTCAATGACACATTAATTTCAGGGTGGAAGGAAACTTGCTGGAATCCTTCAAAGTGTAGACTATTTCAACTTTATCTGGCACAAAAATAAACGTTCCATATGCAGAGCAATCCCATATGAATGCCCCATGCATTTTGGGTTTAAGGACAACACTGAACAGAAGCAGTTCACTGAGGTATTGGTAAATTCTTGCTTCCAGTAATGACGACTCCTCCAAAACAAAGCCACCAGGTCCTAGGATAAACTTAACCATAAAGCTTTCTCCAAGTGGCATAAAAAAACCCAGTAAATTTAGTTATCATTTCTCAGTATTACAAGAAGAAAAAACCTCAGCTGTTTATTCACAGAAGAGATTAATGACATGAGCATGGGGATTTTTTGGCATTARTCTGGTTTATTCCCTTAAAGCAAGTTAGAAATTCGGATTTGATACGAAAAATAAAATGTGTTTTTTCTTTCACTATGCCAAATGTTCTGTAAAAGCTGGTATAAGGTACAAGTTAGTTCAACCACATACAGCATCTTTCGGATAGATTTGACCCATATAGTTGCTTCCCTCTGGGTGGTGAAATTCAAGAATAAATGTAGCACTGTGTTGAAAACAGTGACAAGCTGTAGTCAGATTTAACTCCCCTTGGTGCTAAAATTAATGGTGTATTTCCTCCATTTTCCCTGGGATTGGTCTGTGATGTTACTATTGTTACAACAGAAAAAAACCTGAATTCTTCCAGAAATGATCCCAACTTTAGTCATGCCTATAATAAAATTATGCACCTAAGGGTTCCCCAAGTTGAAAACAAGGAATGATACAACTAAAATATTAACAGTCTATGTAATACAGTTGCTCACCCATGCTTCCTACTTTCTGACATGACAGCATGGTGTGTAATTTAGGCTATGCTGTGTGTTCTCAGCAACCAGATGGCAGTAAAGAATCCTGCAGGATTTTTGTGCTATTTCAGTCTGGGGAATTGCATTTTTATTCCATGAACTCTATTTCTTTGGCTCCAGCTCAGACAGTTCTTACATGCTTTCCAGTGTGGAGTGCTTCACATGATCTCCTTGAAAACCAATGCTGTATCACTGAGCACCATCTGTTGGGAGGTGCTCTTCTGAGCAGAGTATATGCTGGGTTAAGTCTAGTCCACGGATTTTGTGGTGCTATTGCTGTGGATATCAGTAAGTCAGTAAGGCTTCCCCAGGGACCACCTTGTTAAGTGTTAAAGCTCTGCACAGAAATGCACATCCCAGGATCTACCTTAGTACCATGGTTCATCAGCTGCTCTGAGCTTCCTGTGAGGCCAGCTCTGGAGAAAGGCTGAAAACTTCAACAGGGAACATGCTGGGACATGGTGCAGCTCCTCTGCTAAACAGCCTCTTGCTGTTGTCCACCAGCATTTCTAACAAGACAATACAATACACTTCTGCAGATACCACCCAAAGTCACCATCATTTTAAATAAATACTTGATAATACAGCCAAAGCTACCAGATTACTGATCTAGCTTGGTTTCTGTGAGTGAACACAAATCTAATTTTGTAAGGCATCCAATTATTTGTAGAAGAACAAGAATTTTGTACATGCAGAAATTAAAACGAACATTCATCTTCTGAGACACGAGACAACTGTAGTGGATTTCTACTGTGCAACTAACTTTTTTCAATTATTACATTATAAGCTGATTATGAAGCCAGTACTTTGACAGATGAGAAACACTGTCTCAAATCAGCATAGACTTCATCTTTTCAGCCAGAAGTCTATCTTGAGATTTTTAAAATTTTACTGAATTATTGGAAAACTCTTCATATATGTACACTAACATTTTCCTAATATCTGCATGCTTCTAACACGAAGCATTTACATGCTTCAAATTTAAGAAAATATTATTGTGCAAAGAAGAAATTTGGTTAGTTCTATTCCCCAGCTATCCTAGGCTGTCTGAAAATCTTAGTCACAGAAATTACATTCTGTCCAGGAGTGAATGACGTATCACGTTTCTTTGAAAGAAGCACATAACCAAATTCTCCTCAGCAGCTGCAAATCCATTTCTGCTGAAACAACCAAGTTTCTCTCTAGATTTTTCACTATAAATTTCCCAAGAGATAAGTAATTCACTGGTACCCTGACTCTTCATAAAACAGTAGGAAAAACTTGATCAATTAATTATGTTGGCTGCTCTGTATTGCTGTAATCTAGTCCCAATGCAGAGAGATGCAGTCAGATACCCCAAACGTCCAAAGTATCTATGTTCAGGTTAATTCCTCATAATCCTCCAACTATTACTCCCTGGCTTGCCAGAGCTCCTCCTTACAAACCTGTGCCAAAAGCAGAGAAGCTCAGAAATGCCGTCCACTGCCTCCATCAAATCACATTGACAGATTTACTCGCCGACATCTACCAGTATCATGTTTTAAGTGCTGCTGCTTAATTCCCTACTGTTCCAAACATTAGGCTTGAAATGAAGAAACTTTACAAAAAGATATTAAATCCCTTTACAATGTCCATTATCACATTAGGGCACTTCTTCCACTGCAATACTCCTGCAGAAGAGCATTYAGAAGTTCACTCCTAGAGAATTACTTTAACACTGAAGAAACCCTGCAAGAAGTACCATATAAAATAACACGTGCAAAAGACATCCTGTCACAACACTCGGGAAGAGAAGTCTGGTGATATGACCTGGCACTAGTCTCGGAGTGATAATTAACAGTGAGAACAGAGATGGAGCCAGACAGTCCTTTCCAGCTTTTACCAAGAAAGCTTTCATCCAGGAGGCACATAGGAGTCCCCGAGTGTTCTCAGTCCCTCAGTGCAATCCAGAGGGAAGGGAAGGAGCTTGTGGAAGTTTCCCCAGGGTTTGCAGAGGATCTCACATTTGGGCTGGCTGAGAGAAGTGAGTGCACGGAGCGATCTGCTTCTCATGGGAATGCAGTGAAGACAACTAAAAACTACTGGTAAAAGATCATGATTCCTGAAGTATCCTGCAATCCAGAACATCTTCAAGGGAGCAAAACACTACCCTCTCCCCATACTGATGTAATTTTTCTACTAAGGGAGGGGAGCCTGACCATGTTGAAGCATATGCCATATATACAAATATATACATATACAGTCCAAAACACCAAAGATATTTTGCACACAAAGCTTTCCAGCACTGTTGGTGTATTTACGTGTCTAAATTAACAATAACACATTTGGAATACTCAAAATTAAGGTCTAAAATCCTGATTTACTTGTTTAGCAGGTGAGACTTCATTCTCTTAGCCACTTATACTAACTGCACAATTTATTGACTGGACCTTTTCTTTGCCGTTCCTGAAAATCTATGCCATTATGGGCTTTCATTACTCTATCAATACTATCTCCTACACTTGTAGGTCTTGCCATGAAACACTTTCTATCAATTTTCTTGTAACATTATCTCCAGTCTACCTCCTTCTTGCCACTAAATAAATGAACAAATGAATAAATGAATGAATGAAGGAGAATCTGAAAGAGACAAGTAACTTGTCATCTGATGCTGTGGCTAAAACCACCAAATGATAAATGCACTTAATTCAGTATGAATAGAATAAACAGTGACAGAGTTAGAAAAGTTTAAATAAACCTCCAGTAAGACTTTATGCTATCCAGTAATGCAATATGCTGAAAAGAGAAACGGAAGATTGTATCAGCTATTAATTTTTTTGTCCCAGAATCTTGCCTACTTACAGTACATTCTTGCTAACCTCTTCATTATGGAATCATTTCAAAATTCAAAGTTAGGAGTAGAAACTACATAGGTCTACACAATTTTTTTTTTGGATGGCAAAAAACAAGCGCTTGGAAAATATGGATAAGGGAAGAAAGCAGATGGAGAAAAAATGAGCTCAAAAGTATGCATTGTTTTCTAAAGTAGTTCTTATATTTCTTCCACAAACAATATAGTGCTACCTTAGGGTTTGCTTTATGTGTATTGTTACATTACTTTATCACCAAGAGTGTTAATGTCCCTTTTATGAAATATTCAGAGAAAATTATATTGCTGCAGCCTACAACTGGAGGCTATAAAACTTGCTAATGTAACAAGGAATATTGCAGTTGTCTCAATAATTGTAACTTCAATTAGCATGTTAATACAGTTAACAGTAAGCCCAAAACTTGTTTAAACTAAGGAAACTGTAAACAAACTATTGGGCTCTGTTAGCAGAAGTGCTGCATTACATCCTGAAGGTCATGCAACAGGGAAGAGCTACATAGTCATGAAGCCTTCTCCCACTCAGCATTGCACCTGCTTGAAGCCCTGTTATGAAAAGGCTGTACCGAAGGATTGCTGTTTACAGTTGTGTTTGTTTTGTTTGCTTCCTGACTTAATAGGTTACATCACTGTTAAATAATTTTCAGCCCAGAACTCCTGGAAACATCTTCAAGTTTACATGTTTTCACACAAATAATGTTCTCCAGAACTCTCACTCTTTTCAGAAAGGTTGTTTAGTGTCAGTGCTGAAGAGAGATTTTGGGATTTAAGAAATATCTGAAAGCAAATGAGCTCCAAATACATAAGACCTTTACACACAGCTACTAGTTGAAAAAAGTGTGAATGTAGACTTATCTTTTTGCTTTTCACAAATTTTGACATGTGGCTAAGCTAGTTTAGCAAGTGCGCCTCAATATTTAGAAGAATTTAGATTACAAGGCCAAGATACAAAAGTTAATGGCATCACCCACAGCAAGTGCAATCTTCCCACCTGAATCTTCCTGTGCTGCTAACTGGCTCTAGCATTTTTTACCATCTCTCTGATTTAGAGCTACCATATTGTATTTCTACTCCTGAGGACAGCCAAGATGAATAGTGCTCAGTCTTTTCTTTCACTGCTTCATCTGTGTCCTCACACCTTTCAGCTCTGTATTCAAACACTGCTGTTGTGGTTTAACCCGGCAGACAGCCAAACACCACACAGCCGCTCGCTCACTCCCCCCTCCCCTCAGTGGGATGGGGGAGAGAATCGGAAAAAAAAAAGTAAAGTTCGTGGATTGAGATAAAGACAGTTTAATAAAACAAAAAAGGAAGGGAAAATAAT
>JAYKAV010001036.1:2387-19168 GCA_035582835.1 Phoebastria nigripes | reverse complement strand
AAGTCTGCTCTCCTGAAGTCCAGGGTAGTGAGTTTGTGCGCGCCCTCCTCGGTGCCCTAAGGATCTTTAACTCCACCATTTCATGGTTACTGCACCCAGGCTGGACTGAAGCTTTGGTCCTGAATATAGGGCTTTTGGCACTCTAATGGAGGCTTAGAGCTGTAAAAGAGGCATTTGAACCCTCAAAAGGAGGGTTTGGGCCTTCAGAATGGTACATTGAGCCTTCGGACTTTGGAAATGAAAATGAGGTTTTGAACCCTGAAATTAGGTTTTGTGCTCTAAAATGATGCTTTGGTTCCAAAAACTCAGGCTTTGCACTCTAAAAGTGGGTCTCTAGACGCTCAGAATTAACCTTTGGACATTAAAGAAATGAGGCTTTTTTCCCTGAATGAGGAGTTTGGACCCTAAAATAAGGCTTTGCGCCCTCCAAATGAGTATTTGGACCCTCCAAATTGCAGACTGGATCTAAAAATTAGGCTATGGTTCTTGAAAATGAGGCTTGGGGCCCAAMAATGAGCCTTTGGACCCTATAAATAAGGCTTTGGACTCTAAAAATGAAGCTTTGCCCCTAAAACTGAGCGTTTGGACACAATAAATACAGCTTTGGACCCTAAAACAAGGCTTTCTGCCCTAAAAGTGAGGGTTTAGACCCTAAATATGAAACTGTGGGCCCTAGAAAAAGGCTATGGGTTATAAAAGACAGGTTTGGACCCTAAAAATGAGGATTTTGGCCCTAAAAATGAGGCTTTGGGCACTAAAAATAATGGGCAAGATGCTATAAATGATGCTTTGGACCCTGAAAAGTAGGGGAACCTATTGATTCCACTATGGCCCCAAGAAATGAAGCTTTGGTCCTGAATATAGGGCTTTGGGCACTACAATGGGGGCTTAGAGCTGTAAGAGGGATTTGAGCCCTATAAATGAGAGTTTGGACCCTCAAAAGGAGGGTTTGGGCCTAAAAAATGGGGCTTTGGGCCCTAAAAATGGGGCTTTGGAAATGAAAATGGGGTTTTGAACCCTGAAATTAGGTTTTGTGCCCTCAAATGATGCTTYGGTACCAAAACCTAAGGCTTTGCACGCTAAAAATGGGTCTTTAGAGACTGAAAATGAGGCTTTTGACATGAAACAATTGAGGCTTTATTCTCTAAATGAGGATTTTGGACCCTAAAATGAGGCTTTGGGCCCTCAAAATTGCGGACTGAATCTTAAAACTTAGGCTATGGTTCCTGAAGATGAGGCTTTGGTCCCTGAAAATGAGGCTTTGGACTCTAAAAATGAGGCTTGGGGTCTGAAAATGAGCCTTTGGATCCTATAAATAAGGCTTTGTACTACAAAAATGAGGCTTTAGACCTTCAAAATCAGACTTTGGGCCTTAAAAATTATGTTCTGGGCTCTTAAAATGAGTCTTTGAACCTTGAAAGTATGACTTGGAACTTATAAATGAGGACTTAGACCCTAAAAATGAGGCTTTGAGCCCTAAAAGAGGGATTTGGAGCATAACAGTGAGGGGCTGGACACTCACTATGCAGCTTGGACCCTAAAAACAACTGGCTGGATCCTAAAAATGACACTTTGGACCCTGAAAATGAGGCTTTGGACACTAAAAATGTGTCTTTGGTCTCTAAAAAGGAGACTTTGCAAACTAAAACTGAGCCTCTAGACCATAGAAATGAGGCTTTCTGCCCTAAAAATGAGGCTTTAGACCCTAAAAATTAAACTGTAGGCCCTAAAAAAAAGCTATGGCTAATGAGAGGTTTAGACCCTAAAAATGAGGATTTTGGCCCTCAAAATGAGATTTTGGGGACCATAAAGGGCTTAAAGGTTTATAGTAAATAGCGTTACATCAGGCTGACGGCCAGTCACCAGTGGGGTTCCCCAGGGCTCAATTTTAGGGCCAGTGCTCTTTGATGTTTTTATAAATGATCTGGATGCAGGAGTCAAATGTACATTAAGCTAAGTTTGCCGACGATACTAAACTAGGAGGAGCTGTGGACTCCCTCGAAGCTAGAGAGGCCTCACAGAGAGATCTGGATAGACTAGAGAACTGGGCAATCACCAACTGTATGAAGTTTATCAAGAGCAACTGCCGGATTCTCCACCTGGGACAGGGTAATCCCGGTTATACGTACGAATTGGGGGATGAGAGGCTGGAGAGCAGCCCCGCGGAAAGAGATCTGGAAGTTTGGGTTGATGGCAAGTTGAATAGGAGTCAACAGTGTGCCCTGGCAGCCAAAGAGGCCAACAATGTCCTGGGGTGCAACAAGCACAGCATCGCTAGCCGGTCGAGGGAGGTGATTGTCCCACTCTGCACTGCACTGGTGCAGCCCCACCTTGAGTACTGTGTGCAGTTTTGGTCACCTCAATATAAGAAGGACATCGAACTACTAGAGTGTGTCCAGAGGAGGGCGACCAAGATGGTGAAGGGTYTTGAGGGCAAGACTTATGAGGAGCGGCTGAGGTCACTTGGTTAGTTCAACTTCGAGAAGAGAAGGCTGCGGGTGACCTCATCGCAGTCTACAACTTCCTCAAGGGGGGCAGTAGAGGGGGAGGTGCTGATCTCCTTTCTCTGGTGACCAGTGATAGGACACGAGGAAATGGAATGAAGCTGCATCAGGGGAAGTTCAGATTGGACATTAGGAAAAGGTTCTTCACTGAGAGGGTGGCTGGTCACTGGCTCCCCAGGGAAGTGGTCACGGCACCAAGCCTGTCAGAGTTCAAGGAGCATCTGGACGACGCTCTTAGTCATATCGCTTAGCGTTAGGTAGCCCGGTGAGGAGCAGGGAGTTGGACTGGATGATCCTTATGGGTCCCTTCCAACTTGAGATATTCTATGATGCTCCTGGTCTGAAACCTCCGCAAGCACCTGTGGAAGCCACCTGTATACTCCTGCCCTAATACCTAGAGAACCACCATTTACATCACAAGGACTTTCACAGGCCAGGTGAATTCTCTAGCCCTATCAGCTACTTAGCCACCAGCGACAACATTAGCAGCAGCACAAACCAGGTGCCTACTTACTTAGCCACCTGTAGCATCACAAGCACCTGCAGAAGCCAGGTGCATGCTCCTACCCTAATAGCTGCAGAGCCACCACTGACATCACAAGCACCTGCACCAGGCAGGTCTCCATTCATACTCAATCAGCTACTTAGCCACCAGTGATATCAGAAGCAGCTGTAAAAGCCAGGTGCCTGCTTCTGCCTTATCACCTACCCAGCCACCTATGACATTGCAAGCACCTGCACAAGCCAGCTGCATGCTCCTGCCCTAATAACTACTCAACCACCATTGACATCACAAGCACCTGCGTAACACAGCTACATACTCTTGCCCTATCAACTACTCAGCCATCAGTGATCACATAAGCTGCTGCACTGGGCAGGGGCCTGCTCCTAAACTACCATCTACTTGCGACCATGTGAAATCACAAGCACTTGCTCAAGCCAGGGGCCAGCTCCTGCTCTATTACTTAACCACGCACTGATGGCCTCACAAGCAGCTGCACAACCCAGCAGCTGGCCCTTGGCCTCACACCTCCTCAATCACCTACAACACATGCAGCAGCACAAGCCAGGAGTCTGTTCCTAACCTCTCACCTCCTAAAGGACATGTCATCACAAGCACCTGTGGAAGCCAGCTGCATGTTCCTGCTCTATCACATATGCAGGGAACTATGACAACACAAGCACCTCCACAAGCCAGGTGTCCTGTCATTCCCAACCAGATACTCAGACAACAGTTATATCAAAAGCACCTTTGCAAGCCAGGGGCCTGCTTCTGCCCTACCACCTAATCAGTCATCAGTGACATCACATGCACCTGCACAAGGCAGGGACCTGCTCCTGCCCTATCAACTACTCAGGCACCTGTGACACCATAAGCACCTGCACATAGAAGGTTTCTGCTCCAGCCCTATCACCTACTCATGTACATGTGACATCACAAACACCTGCACAGGCCAGCAACATGCTCCTGCCCTGACAGCTACAGAGCTGCCAGTGACATCACAAACAGCTGTACAAGCCAGGTCCTGCTCCTGCCCTATCACCTCTTCAGGCACATGTGAGATCGCAAGCACATGAACAAGCCAGGTTATTCCTTCTGCCCTATCACCTACTCATCCACCTATGACATCACAAGCACCTGCTCAAGCCAAGGGCCTGTTCATATCCTATCACCTACTCTGGTGCCTGTGACCTCACTAGCACCTGCACAAGCCAGGGGCCAGCTCCTGGCCTAACACCTACTCAGCCACCAGTGACATCACAAGCACCTGCACAGCAGGAGTGTCCTCACTGCCAACACCCCGGCTTTTTCCCCTCCACCTCCATCACTGTCTCCCATCTCCCCATGCTCTCCCCTCTCCCAAGCACCTTCCTCACCCACTCCACAACCTCCCAATGCCTCTGTCTGTCTCTGTGTTTGTGTGGCAGATATTGCCTCGGAGGCATTGTCCCAGCCAGGTCACCTGCATCTCCTTCTCTTCTCCCTCTATTCTCATTGTGACTGCAGCAGCTGTTTGATGCACTTTTTGACCTCGTGGGCCTTTTGTCCTGCCTCCTTTCTGCTGTTAAATCCTGTTCCTGCAGGAGAAGTGACAACCAGTTGCTGTCCCCTCTGTGGCATCTCACCTGCATCTTCCTGAACTGGACAGCTGGTGGGAACTGTCACCATCAGCCCCGGCTCTGCTTGAAGTCTTCTGGCATAGGCGCAGCTCTAGGTGTGCTTGGTGCGAACCATGCTTCCTGAAGAACAGCAACACTCAAAGTGACTCCTGAGCAACATCCTGCTGGGAAGAGCTGATTTCAAGGCAGGTTGGCAGCAGACCCTGAGGCTGTGCTGGGGTGGGCACATCTGGCTGCTTCCTGCAGGATTTTGGAAAGCCCATTCCCAGCTGTGAGTGCCAGGCCAAGGGCACAGGGCAGAAACAGCCCCCACCCCCAAGGGCCCAGCCCCCAACTGGCCTCTGTCCCCAAACTACTAAAACTTCCAAACAGGCTCTCCCTCTAACTGAATCATCTTCTTCAGTGTTGAGAAAAGAAACTGTATGTTTCCAGATTAGGTAGCGTGACTAAGATTTTTGGAGGGAGATTTGAGCTTCAACTCCAGAACAAAAGAATTTCCATTACAGAATCTCAGCCACCACCTCCATGATTGTCTTGTCTGTGACCCACAATTGCTGCCTTGTAAAAAATCTAACGGCTAATAAGAAGTATCCTCTCCTCCTCCCAAATCTGTGTTTATCTCCTACCCTCAGACTACCACAGTAATAATCATACCATTCTTCTGTAATTACCACCAATCTGAAAGCCCTCCAAAGCATCACTCCCTGACATGACTTCATAATAATGAAGGATGTGTAACAATTTCTCTGTTAAGAGAAGAAGCTGGTACTTGTCCATCTCCTGGTATTTTTGCAATGAGTTTCTGTTTAACAGGAAGGTCTTCCTCGAGCATGATGAGTATCTTGAATTAGAAAGGAAGTCACACACCTTTGTGAATGACTTCTGTTTGCTTTATAGGAAGAGAAGTTGCTGCACTATGCTTGTGTGTCTCAACATTGGCTCTACATTTCAGAAACCTAACCTGGAAAATCCTTAACTAATGATGCACTGAACCCCAAATCCCAGCGTGGGGAGAAAAAAAAAAAATAAAGAAAAAGAAAAAAAAGTATACACTTCTGGAAAAGTCAAAGTGAAATCACCTGCCTACCTGTGATGATATCCAGCATGAGCAGCTATTGAAAGGACCCAAAAGCTGTGACCCGTAACATCAGAGTCGCATTTAAAGACAAAGTCCCAGACAAACCCCCACCTCTAGCCAATGACTCCAACCCCTCTCCAATTCCAAGTCCCTGGCAGGCAGGCCTTATGCTCCTTCATGAAATGGTAGCATTAGTTGCCTTTGCTGGGAAGTAGCAAGCCCCCTGAACAAGATATACAGGGCATTTTGAAAACAGGCTGCGCCAGATCTCCAACACATGGCCCTGAATGGGATTCTGGGACAAGGACATTAACTAGAGAGCTGCTTGCATGGACTTTTCTCATCCTTTAGACACTATGAACCAGAAGCAGTCCCCTGATTGCTCCAGAGCCCCTTTGGACACGGCTATTGATGCAGACTCTGGGGCCAGCAGTAGCTGTTTGTGTCAGGTTTAGAAAGGATGTGTTCAACAGCATTGCCAACACGCTGGGATAGCTGGAACATGCCACATCCAGCAACGTATTCGTACTCCCTTGCTCCACGAACAAGAGGCCCAGAATCAGCTTTGCCATTTCAGCCTCTGGTTCCTCTTGTGCTCTTCCTCATCCCAGAGAGCTCACTGACAGCAGCATGTTTGCTCAAGTTTAGCCCAGGACAGCCAGCACACTGAGCCAGGGAGCAGGCAGCATGGCACTGACACCCAGAAAAGCTACGAGCAGTCAGTTTCACACCTGGGGAGTCAGGAGCCAGGTCTGCCCAGAAACAATACACAGAAGACAGCCAGGACTCCACCCGTCATGGGCTTCAGCCTGATATTTTCAGACAGCTCTCTTCCTGCCTCTTCCTTAATATGCTACGTATTAATATGCTGCGTCTTTTTGTATGGATCTCAAAGTGAAGAGTCAGCACTCATATGCTGGAACCTCAATTTCGCTGTCCCATCTTCAGAAACTGGGGGTCCAGACGTCGGATGGCTGGGTTTAAGTAGCTGAGCATGCTTACGCCACAAAAAGACAGGGGCAGGAAGAAAAAAAGGCACATCTTCTTCATGAACAGAGCATCACATTAAAATTGGGAATCTCAGTACTTTCCAGAAGTCTTGTGGAGAAAAAATGATGGGATCCCAAGACAGCAAGTCAAGCCCAAGAACTGCAGGAGAGAGGATRTGTGAATGTCATCAGCTGCCATTAAAAAGCAAACAGCCCAAGGGATGCGGTGGCAGGAGCAAGAGGAGAGGAAGCACTTGCAGGAACCAAGGTTAAACCCAGGGCAGGGGCTGCCTGCCAGACTCAAGAGCGGGAAGAAAGGGCTGAGCTGGAACCTGTACAAACAGAGTTTATAGAGGAAGAGAGATGGGGTAAAGGAGTGAGTGAGTTGAAAACAGTCAAGTAAGAGGAGATTAGCTGCATTCGTACAGGTATTTTGTCCAGTAGCATATAAATACTTAGCTCTCAAAGGTCACGTCTCAGTGAAAACTGCTCAAAGAGACTCAAAAAAAAAAAAAAATTAAGTAAATTTCAGAAGGATACGCCCACATAGGTTAGTCCCCAACCTCAGAAAGTACTKGAAAATTTCACTAGAAATCTTGCTCCAAGACAGTTTTTTTCCTCTCCCCACTCCAATAGATTATCTCCGGCCAATGTTTTGAAAGGATTTCGAAGCAGTCAAGGCTTAATCCAGGTTTATCACATAAGATATTTGCATGCAGACAGCAGGTGGTTTCATCCCATATTAAACCATGTGCAAGTGGGCCTTTCCTCGGACTTCTCATTTCTTTTTTTAATATATATATAAAAGCTACCTATTATCTAAAAACTATTTTCTTTGCAGAGAAACCTCAGTCTGACTAACAAAGACCTTTCAGGAACTTTAAAAAAGTTGTATTAAAAGAATAAATTAAAAGAATTAAAGAAAAACTCTGTAGCCATCACTACCTACAGAACACCATGGTTCCCTCTGTTCCTGTAAAAACAAAGCTTTGAAAGTTGGCCAAATGATGAAAAAAATCACAGGTGAATCTTTATTACCATCTAATACTGGTTTCATTACGGCACGATCAACCACTTCACTGAAAGCTTCCTGCAAGTCTTCAAAAGCAACCAAATAAATAATTGTGGTGTTATATACTACTGCCAAAAAGATTTAACAGTTACTCTCTATGTATGCACATTTTTTCTGACTTATTGAGAGGTACTCCATTTTAGGTGATGTTTTAACTCAAAAACTTCTGAAATTTTTGTTTAGAAGCCAGGTGGGATTTTTTGTGCTGGAGCCGCTGCAGAGCCTGTAGCGCCTGCTCCTGAGGACCCCAGCAGAGAGGCAGCAGCGAGGGTCAGAAATACTTGCAGCATTGGATGTGTGCAGATAACAGGACACCATCTCCCTCTTGACCATCGTGTCCTCCTCCCGCAGAGACTGCTGCTTCTCCTTGCTTCGGTTCGTATCCAGCTGTTGAAGAAAAGCACACCAGTTTTTAAACACCCGTACTCTTGGAGCAGGGCTCAGCAAGCAAAACACCATTTAGGGGACAATCTATTACAAATGTGTGGTGGCAAATATGACTGCTATCAAGCTTATCCGATATTCATTTCAGTTGCATTAGAAAGCTAAAATCCACTGGGAGAGAAACCAGAGATGCGGCTCAAACTAAAACCTGCTTTCAGTCTTTTGAGGCAAGTTTACTCTTCTCTTTTTTTTTTAAATATTGTCCCAAGCAAATCAAGTGCAGGTTGAAGGATCTGGCCAGGAGGACCAGAAGTGCTCAAAACAAACCACTATTGAACAGCTCATTTTGATCTGAGAAAGAGCAGGCTAAACGATAAAAGCAGAGCCTCCTCAAAGAAGAGGTACATGCAAGCAGAAGAGGTGAAGCAGGCCAGTGGAAAACTTTAGAAATCATCTCCATTCCTCTACTTGCTACAGAGACATTGCCACAGAAAAGTAGAAAATACTAGTGCATGGAGAGAGGGAATGCAACGTTAGTTTACCAGCATCTGCTCACAGAGCGCCAGCACACATCTGCCCAGTGCTTCCTGATGTGTCTGTCCCAAGACAGAGACGCCCGTACAGGCAGAGGAGGTGCTCGGACCTGCATTGGACTTTCCCCTTTTCTTCTTTACCCTCCTACTGGGGAATCGTCCCAGCTGGTGGGAGAAACAAAGCAAAAGTCAGCGATCACTCATGGCCTATGTGTTATCCCAAAAGTCACAGCAGGCATCCTGCCTGCACTCCTGTCGCTGGTTATCCCAGCCACCCAGAGCTGGAGCAAACGGCACTCAGTGCTGGCAGCTCAAGGGTCCTCAGCCTGGGCGCTACCTGCACCAAACAGGAGTTAGTAAGGAYGCTGCTGAAATTTAAAGTCAGAGAGGATACCAATTCAACAGCTCCTYTGGAAACCACCAAATCCTGGTCAAATCCAAACAGTTTTGTAGKGCCCCCAGCTTTTGATTCATGCTCAGGTAAGACTGCCCATTAAATGGACATGAGGAGAGCAGAGACAGAAGGGCGCACTGCACCCCATACCCAAGGAGCAAAACTAGAGGGTCCTACGAAACTGAACGGCCTTTCACAAGGAACACCTGCAGGGAACAGGCATGTGGCACTAAGGACTGAAATCCCTTTACAGTAAAGCGTTAGAGTAAGGTCTGCCTCGAGCAAGTAGGCACCTTGTGTATGACACCGTCTGCCAGGGAAACAGCCAGCACAAAACGGTGGTCACAAGCAGAAGAAAACACGTGCAGGACAAAAGAAGCCACCAGCCCTGCTTCATCTGCCATGGTGCCGCTTCAAAGCCTGTGAGAGAAGGCAAGGAGAAAGGGGGAAAAACAAATCAGTGACAAAAAATGCTTCAGACAAAAGAGGACAAGGGGAATAAACTAAAAAGAGGTGGGCAGTGATCACCCAGATTTTCCTTCCTATGCTTTCAGTCTGAACAGCAGTCAGAAATGCTGAGTTTCTGCATCCTGCATGTGGTGTCTGGTGCAAGTTCCTCCAACATCAACATCTCCGTGTGCTGGGGCAGGTCAGAGCAATCCCAGCAATGGATTAAGCTCCTCTTCCCTCTCTCCTAAGCTGTCCCACACTAAAGCTCTGTCTGATGCCACGTACTGGCAAGCTCTGGAGAAAAGAGACAATCCCACCGTGGTGTGTACCCTGCAGCCAGCAGGGTGCTGCTGCTTTYCCTATGCGATGCCTTCGCTCCCTTCCACAGGAGGCAGAAGTACAAACTGAACCATCACACAGTTATGCCCATCTCCTCCTCCCCCAGAGATGCAAAAAGACAAAAATCAACTCCCCAGCTTCTAGGTCTTCCTGCTGAGCAGGGCTGAATGACAAGGAAAGCGGCACAGCAGGCAATGCACTCCTGGGAAGCAGGTCCCCAGTAACACAATCCCCTCCCCTGCCTGACTTGGCGCATCCCCGCAACCACAGCGGTGCCCAAACTGCAGGAGCGGATGTTTCTGGTCCCCTGGCCACACTGTTGACTTGCACAATGCATGTGACAGCCATCCCCACTGCTCACGGGGTCCAGTTCTCCACAGGATCAGGGCTGCAGCCGAGGGCAGGACGCAGCCCTGCTGCAGGACTGCTGCAGGGCCAGCAGCCACAGACCTGCCTCGGGTACAACGTCCCACAAGAGGGCAGGCAGGGCAGGAGCCCTGGGAAGGGACCTGCAACCCAATAGCACACAGAGTGCATGAATGGCACCCAGCCACCCGTTACAGGATTGCCTCACATGTCCCACACGAGACTTGGAAATAACATGGAAAAATTAAAATATAAAAGAGCTATCTTAAGGTTGCATGATCCACAGAACAGAGGCAAAAATCCTCTAATGTGGTGATCCATGGTTTTATCTCGAGGATCTGAAATATCCCMAAATCCTGTAATTACAGAATTCTCTTTTATTGATAGACAACGCAGAATTTCAGTTCTCACTTTATTAAAGTAACCTTCCTCCACTCTGCAAGAGGACAGGTGAGGGGAGCACACTCCAGATGCATGGACTGCACACGTTTGCTCTTGACCGGGGCTGGCTCACGGGGGCGCAGCCGCCAAGACATTAAAATGGGAGCTGCTGAAACCTCCTGCATGTCACATCTCACCCAAAGCAAGGACAGAAAGCCTGCACCCAGCTGCCCAAACCACCCAAATGTGAACTGAGGCTCCTGTCCCAGACCAGACCACGGCCAGACAGACCGGGCAGGAGGTAGAGCTGGATTTACAGCACTGGTGCTTGGCTGCAAAGACCTGTTCCACCTGGGATCGTAACAGAGGCAGGCTGGCTACTCCTCACAATCTGAACAGAATAGCTATTTATTTCTAATGACAACAACTTCACATCTGTCAAAAGCCATGACCCTGCCATCAGCTGGGAAAGACAGCCCAGACGGACAGACAGACGCCTCGGCTGGGTTCCTTACTGACCTTGCTGCACCTCCAGAACAAGAACCTTGTTCTGCATTTATTGCCACGACTGAAATTGCCATCCCTAAGGAGGAACTCAACTGCAGGGCTTAGAAATGAAGAAGTAAACAAAGCTTGCCACCATTTCCACCATGCAACAGGTGTCCACTCCTGTTCTGAAGCAGGGTCTCTACCACTTCAAATTACATCTCCCTGCAAATAGGCCCATCTCCAAGCAATAGGGAGGGCCAGGACAGGGTTATTTGCTGGCACAAATGTGATACTGTCACTTATGCCAATACTGTCACTTATGCTTATCTTATAAACATATGCTCAATTACTCTTGACAAGAGATTATAATCCTCAAGTAGCAGATGCAGAATGACAGAATAAACTAATTTCTGCTACGACGATGTATATGCACTGCACAGCAGCAGATTATCAACTGGTAAGATCTTCCTGACAGAGATTTTAGTGTCTGCAAAGCTTAAGCTTCTGGTGGGAAAGTTTTAAATCTGAGAGAAAATCAATAGATTTTCACCAGTAAAAAATACTTGACACAGTAGCTCCAACTCAAATTATTTCCTTTCCTGAAATAGCTTGGAAAATTTCATATCAAGTTTCATGAAAAAGGGTTTTTTTTTTTTCCCCATCACTTTCATTGCCTTACGAAAATTATAGTTTTGGCTCATACCCACCACTGCGGGCCAGGCTGGCCGGTGGGCTTGTAACACACAAACSCGCACACCGTTTCCCTTGGACATTGCTGCAGGGATCCTCACACAGGTGGTAACAGGGAGGAAAGCACAACCTGGGGTCAGGAGGGGAAAGYGTGAGAAGGCACCAAATAACACAAAGTGCTTTGATTTCAGGAGCACYGGATTATTTGCAAATGAATTTCCACTGTGAAAATTTTCAACCTTAAAATGTAGTGTTTTGCAAATTTCCCCCAGGAAAACTCCAGGACAGGAACCGTCATTTTTTCCCCTTTCACTCCAGCCAGAACAGCCCTGAACAAGGAAGCTTGACATCGCTTCAACAGTTTCGGCAACCACTTGCAAGAACACTGGCTATTCTTCAAACCACAGCTATGGCAACACAGACTTGGGATGGGTCTTAAACTTCAGGAAACAAGGTGGGAAGTCTGAACCAAAAAGCTAAATAAGGAAAAGCCTTGGTGATGAAGTCACCAGGCTGCCACAACACTGCCTGGAGCAGCTCCACGTGGGGACCAGCGCACTTTTGATTTTCCATCGGCAAATGAAGATAGGACAAATTCATTTTAATACACACTAGCTAATTAGTATGAAAGCAGATTTTCCCATAGACTGGGAGCCCAACGGTAGCTCCCTAATGCCACATCTTGGGAAGACAGATGAGCAGTTCCCTGTTTCTTGTCCTCTCAAGAACATCCTTCTCCARGATGCTAAAGCCTGCGACATCACACCATCAAAGACAGGAATAACAAGTTCCCTGTCCGTGGACTGAGACATTTCCTATTCTCACTGCCCACTGTTCACATTGCTGCCCCTGTGCACTCGTACCTCTWACAYATATTCTTAAGAGAAAGGCTGTAKCCCTGGCTTTCAAGGGAATTATAAAGTCGGGGACAAGGAGTGACAGCTGTGTCACTGGCAAGTCACCCCTTCTGACACTAGAGGAGYRGCACATTAATGCTCTGGGAGCAGTGGGGAGGATCTCTTCCTGAATGGATTAATTCAGCACAAGGTGTTGCAAATCCTCTGAGCCCTACCTCGCTCCCTCCATTTCTTCATCTCTTCCCTCCACTCCTCCCTTCATTCACTATATCCTCACATTAATAAACAAGTTTCAAGGCTGGTACGAACATTTCTGAGCAGATCAAAATCCAAACCCACTTTTGCCCATAATATTCTACCACTCCTCCCACTTACCTAGTCTTGTCCCAGCTTCTGCTCTTTCACTTGTTTTTCTCCAAAACAGAGGCATGTCACATCCTAGAGAGGGGAAAARACACCCCAAACCAAAAAACAATTGTTCTTGTAAGAAAGATGCAAAAGGAAGCAGGAGGTACAGTGCATAATAGGCCTTTCAGGAGGAGGAGTTTCAGGGAGAGTTTTCTGCCCACAAAGCCCCAGAGCCCCTGGGAAGARAACTGATCATGACTACGGCCTCTGAAGACCCTTTTCCCCCTCCTCTGTTCTTACTCAGTGTTTACACCTAAGGCTTGAACATCCAGGTTCTGAAGCTGCTCTAAACCCTCGCACAGACCCAACACAGCCTGAACTGCATTATTCCCCCCTCAGGTCACTAATTGACTGCAGGCAATTTAGCAAGCATGGACTGAAACTCCCAGACTCTGGCAGCAACCTGGATACGTACATTCATTTAACCAGACCTGAAACACTGGAGGATCCCTGTGGTTTCAGACTAGATACCAAACCTGGGAAATTCCTCTAACACAACAATAACAAACACATACAAATCTCCTTGGCTGTGAGAGCTACAGTAAGAACCCAGCGTCAAGCTGCCCTTCCATATTGGCTTTACAGCTTCTAGTTTGTCCAGCATCTGTACAAACATGTGCAGCATTACCTACAGAGATGACCATTTCAATGTAAGAGACAACTCCTGCGCACAAAGATCACGCAGGGAAAAAAAGGTTACTAGGCACTGTACAAAGGCTGATGCAAAAYCTGACTGCAAATATTCAACCTCTGGCTAGAAGCTACATAAGAACAAACTGCTTTGGTGAACATCAAAAAACATGCAYGGCTTTCTCAAACTCTTCATTGCCCCATCTGAGAGTTGAGGGACAGATCACAAGCTCCTAAAAGATCTTTCACAGGCACAGCCCTGAAAAAAAAAACCACTACTTCTCTACCAGTGCACAAACAGATTATGAAAAGTTTAATTTTTAAGTCTATGTGGACAGTTTCTGAAATTAGACAAGTAATTTTCATGAGGATAAACCTTTTGCCTTGCATCTGGCAACTGATGGGGATGTGGACCCAGCAGCACAGACCAGATGCCAGAAACAGATGCAGGAACGCCCCACCTCCTCGCTGAGCCATCTGCTGTCTTTTTGGAAGCCGTTAGCTGACATGTAAAGAGCAGGAAACTGCATGTGAAGTGAAACACTGCGAAAAAAATTGTGAAAGAGTAACTTGTTCAGTTCAAAAAGAGGACTGGACAAACGCCATGTACAGAACACCACCCTACGCTACGCACAGGGAAAGCACTACAAGTCAGATGCGGTACCCAATAATGACGAACAATGGCTCTTCACATCAGTTTTCTGTATGTTCAGGTTAGTTCTTTTAGTCAGACACAGAAATCGAAGTGATCTCCTCTTATTTTGTTGAAGTAATCAATCTTTTAAGTAGTTATTGCTAAACAATTCAGAAGCAACCAAAAAAAGTTAAAGCAAGTACTTTTATCCTTACAAGATGCTTATCATCGAAGGGCTTCTCATATTAAATTCTCTTCTCTAAAGGGTCCCCATTTTCTCTGCTCCCAAGGAAACCACCAAAGCTATTGAGGGGTTTTCAGAGAAAGGAATGCATAGTTCAGTGCTCAGGGCTATGAATGAAGAACATTTACAAAATACTATAAAGGCAAATAAAGCAAAGAGCAAGCATCAGTGGGAAAACCTGGGGGCCAAACAAGAAACACCACACAAGTAAAACTGTCCCAAGCACTTATGCCTCCATCAAGGACCACAAGCCCTGAGGCTGATGATGGCTGTTGGATGGGTTTCCCTCCCCCAGATGGAAACACCTCTCAGTTCTCTGTGCTCACACCAAGGAAGGAAAAGGCAATACACCCCTACATCTAAAGGCATGCCACTCCAAGCAAARGTAATTTTTCGTTTCTTTAGATGAACTGCCTGGCCAGTTACAACACCTGCTTATACTGACTTCATCCGCCCTTACCCGCCTTGTGACATGCTGAGTAAGTGTGGAGAGTCAGGTGAACTTTGACGCACACACCGCTACCACAGGACTGGTTTTTTAACCTGTTTACATTTATCCATCGCTTTGAAGCTGCCCAAGGGTCAGCATGCCCTTGCTACTGGAGGTTCTTGCTCTGTGCAGGCACTAAGGAAGACATTTCTTGTGACAGATTATTTCAAAGGGGTAAAGCACAGCAGAACATACTGTTTACAACTTGCTGAGAATCATCCCCCAGGCATACCAGGAACAAGGGCAAAGCTTCTATATTTAAGATGCATTTGAGTTACATTACCATTAAAATACACCACTACCAGACATTTCTCTAGACTGAAGGCTGACACAAGAGTACAAGGACAGTCCTTTCTGGATACCTCACTCCTGGGTAGAAATCCTAGAGACTTCCTTTAATGACAGAAATCTGAAGAGCTACAACAAGCTTTTTAAATCAAGCACAGCAAATAAAAAGCAAACAAACAAAAAATGACAGGTAAACCCCTGAGGCACTAATGAGGAACAAAAGGTCTCCCCTTGAGTCCACTAGCCCTCACAAAACAGACAGGTGGTTTAAAAAGAGATTCCTGCAAAGAAACCATGGATGGAAGAGAAGCGACCAACATGGAAACAGCAGTGTTGACCCTTCTCCTGCTCCTCCTACGAGCTCTTCGCCAGCCACACAAAGAGACAAAATCAAGGATGAACGAATGAGATTGAAGAAGAATTTGGCCCCCAAAAATTCAAAATGATCAAGAAGCCTATTTGAAATATGGATGGTGAACGTCGCCCTAAGCACACGTCATGCCTTGAGACAGGAGCCAAGGACTGTATGAAGTCACTACCACAAGCAGACATTCAAAACTGAAGCAACCAGAACAGGCTGACATCCTCTACCATTTTTTCTGTGATGTTTCAAGTCATGCGATACTCAGTCCAGGACTTGACAAAATGTCACTAAACAATGATAGCAGCCTCTTTGCAGGTTTGTTACTCAAAAGCAAAAACGAAAAAGCCATGTACCCTTGGGGAAACCCATGTCCTTCTGTGCGGCTGGTGTCTTCCCATGGCTCTTCCTCAAGGCAGGAGAAATGACCATGAATGTGGGAGTTCACGCAAATTCAGAAGTACACTTAGTCCTCCTGCAGTCATTACCTATGGGCCAGAACTCCTCCCACACCCCAGAAGTGCCCGTTAGTCATCTGGCAGTCATTCTCCACAAACTGCAAGTCCTCCATACCTAACCACCTGCCTACTGACTCGGTGGAAATGTGTTGGACTACAACAGAAATGATACTGTCCAGCCTGGTCAGACATATTAGAACGCAAATGGTGGTTACAAGACAGAAAACGCAACATAAACCACCAGAACAGCAAAAAAACAAGCAGAAGACACATCATACAAAAACCAAAGGCCCTTATCCAAACACTAAAAATGCAAAAAAGCTAAAAAAGGACACTACAAAAAAAAACCCACCAGTTCACAAGATAAGGCAAAAACAACCTAACCCCAGGAACCCAGGGCCAGCAAACCCAGATACTGACCATAACAATAACACGTTTTAATCCTAAGTCACGTAAACTCTGGCATAAACTCCCATAACCCTAGAACCCCATAACCCTATGTCCTGGTTTCGGCTGGGATAGAGTTAATTTTCTTCCTAGTGCTGTGTTTTGGATTTAGTATGAAAAGAATGTTGATAACACACTGATGTTTTTAGTTGTTGCTAAGTAGTCTGCTAGTCA
>JAYKAV010001044.1:1503053-1607933 GCA_035582835.1 Phoebastria nigripes | reverse complement strand
CTACTTCCTGGACCACGCCTCCTATTTATATACTGAGCATGATGTCACATGGTATGGAATACCCCATTGGCCAGTTGGGCTAGCTGTCCCAGCTATGCTCCCTCCCAGCTTCTTGTGCACCTGGCAGAGCATGGGAAGCTGAAAAGTCCTTGATTAGTAGACTACTTAGCAACAACTAAAAACATCAGTGTCTTATCAACATTCTTTTCATACTAAATCCAAAACACAGCACTAGGAAGAAAATTAACCCTATCCCAGCCGAAACCAGGACAGTGGGCAGGGAATGGCCCATCTCACCCACCCAAATCAGTCAGAACCACTCTCCCACCTCACCTGCAAATGGTGACCTTATCCAAACAGTTCCTTTCCACTCAAAATTGTAATTTGTAGTAAAAATAGTGTTTCAGAACATTATCAACATTTTTCCTTAATCACAAAATCTAATTTTCAATTAAGTATGGAAAACTTTTTTTAAGAGGGTAAATKAACCATTCTGAATATTTCAAGGAAAATTAGTACTTTTTGTTGTCAAGTACAGGTTGGTTTCTACCCCTCTGCCATGCAACAGCAACAGGCTCGATGTAGAGGCCACTGGTTGATTTKTTGCCTCACATTATGCTGAAGAGCTGAACAAAAGTTAGCTTTGAAAAAGAAAAGTAGTCTGTTTTGTTTTTAAAATACCTTCCCATTGCCATCATCACAGTGGTGGTGTGGCAATGTGGCTCAGGGACAGGCCCCATTAAACAGAGCATTGTGCACTTAGCTTTGCCCTCAACTTTCACTCTTCAAGTGAAGAGTGGAGGTGCAGGATAAGAGACAAGTGATGGGAGACAACGAATTTACAGGGAAACCACACAACAAGGCAAAACTGGCAAGCTCTGTACACCCGTCCCAGTCCCACACAGCCTGGCCCAGCCACTGCCAGGCTTTACAAGAGCAATTTGAAGGAGAATGAAGCAATTCTGAATGAAGCAAGGTTTTGATCAGCTCTACGTGCAAGAAGGGCTGTGGGTGTGCAAGTAATTTACTGCYACTTATGGCAGAGAGCTCTGCTTAGCATCAAGCTACTGACGTATGCACCAAACAACAACAGTGGGCTCCCAGGTGGGCAGAAGCAGACAACCAAAAGCCTAAAGAAATCTTTCTCCGTCTTTGGGGTTTACAGCTTTTACACAGTTGCAGCTCAGAGGCTGGCAGGGTGGCCAAGTGGCTGGCTCTGCAGCTGGAGCAGGGCTAGTGACAGCAAGGAGCTGAGTTTGGCTATGCAGAGGAGTCTGAGGGACATAGGAGAAGGGATCTTCATGCCTGGGTAAAGGCTGCCTGTTACTTCTGCCTACAGTGCTTAGCTGAGATCCCAATGCAAGCCCCATCTCTTTTTAATATCATGAATATCATAAAACTGAAGCAAGACCTCAGAAAACAGAAACGCAAGCACTCATTATTAGATACTTTGTTTTAAAAAAGTGGTACCTTGATATTCTATTATCAGCCAAAAATACTATTTCCTGGTTTCAGAGAGCATTTCAGAAAGAGGCAGCTCTCCCAGCTGTGTTCAGAGAAACAAAAGTTTCCTCTTCCTGACTATTTCTTTCTATGCTAGAAAACACCATATAAATTCTTCTTTAAAGGGATTTATTTACAAATCTGTGACATTTATGGAAACTGTAGAAACAGAAAAAAATTTTTGGCAGCGTTAGCTAAAGAAAAGTCTATTTAAGCTGACTGCAAAACAGAGTAAGGCTTTTATCTCTTCAGCTCCACCTGCATCATTTCTAAATGAATGCCCCAAATACTTAAGGTCTCTGTGAACCTCTTTTCAATACTATTCTTCCTTTTGTCACTAACACCTGGTGACATCGCAGCATCCCTTCACACTGGGCAAAGAGATGCCTGGAATATCTGTGCCACCATTAAGTGTAAGGAGATGGGTTTCAGCACCAAGCCCTATAAGATAACAGCACTTGCGTGGACAGACTACCCTGGGCCTCTGAATTCCTCAGATGTTTGTGATGCCCTAGTCTGCTCCTAAATGTTTGCATTCTGAATCTATTTGTACCCAAATTCCACTTACAAAGGGGCTTGTTTTATTAGGAAAAACATCCTTCTGACCTATCAAGCTGGGAGAGCAACTCAGACTTATCTGGGAAAGAGGAACAGGTATAAGAAGAGAGCATAGGATTGACTGTCCACTTCAGGGCTGGGGCAACACAGACTGTCATGTGAGGGACTGGAGGAATATTCTCCAAAAACAAGCAACAATTTAAATATCAGGAGGTTCCTCTTTCTTACTTGTACTGTGGAAGCACCTGTATAATAGTACATATGCCTGTAAGAGAGTGATAGCTCTGATTGCAAAAAGCCTTCATTTACTTTGCACAAAGCTGACAGCAGTACAATTCTGACTGACATGGGGATTACCTGACCATGTCCCTAGCCTTATATTGACATGCAGATCAGATCTCTCAAAAGGAGAGTTCTGGTAGGCGATGAAGACTAGGAAGCAGTTCTGTGTTAGTGTGTCATTCCCCTGAAACACCCTAAACTTACCAAAATTTTCTCCTCCCCAGATGTCCATTTGAGTATCATATTTTCCCAGGTGGTTAAACCAGGACTTGTTGATCACAAAGATGCCTCCTGCTATGACAGGGGTTCTGGAAAAGAAAACACAAGCCCACACGAAATAAGCACRTGTATATGTAGCACCACCACCGTCATTTTAGAGGGGGGACAATTTGTCCAGGCCTGACAAATCATATCTCATTTAAAAGAGAAAAATAGTAGAGCTGGGACGTGAACCAGGCGAACCTCCTGCCTTCGTTAGATGGTCCTGCAAGCACTACATGAGTAATTCTGTGTCTTTTGCATTTATACAAATATGCACAGTGTGAAGGAATGACAGGGGCGCTSTCTGATGACTATGTTCACCAAGTAGACATGGTGTGAGAGACTTTGCTGTATGTATTGCTCTGCTGTTAGCAAGCTGGTTGATTCTGGAGTACAAAACAGAGGCTCACAAATTACACAGAGGAATTGAATGATACTTTTATGTTACAAACAGAGAGCTGTCTGCCTATACAGACAAGCACTGTGACTTTTTATATCAGGATTTGTCACATTCTACATTCCTCAGAGCCATGTACACAGCAGCAAGGCTGGCAATAACTGTTCCAGCCAAAAGAGTCTGTTTTGTCCATGGACACGCATATTTAGGAGGGGAGGATAATTCTGTGCCCAAATTACTAGGCAAGATTCAGTTCCCAGGTCTGCTTTACACTTCCTGGGTGACTGTTTAGCTGCTTCATTCCTTAAATCTTCACCTGGAAGGTGGAGGTAATTACAAACCCCCAAAGGGATTTCTAAGGCATTCAGAGCATTGAGTAAGACCACAAAAACAAACATATAGAAGAAGAGGTGGCTTGTAGAGGCGGCATGCCTACAAGCCTATGATAGTATATAATTGCTGTTCTTACAATATTCAAGGAGTAATACTCTCAGAATTAGGGTATAGACCTCAATGCATTCAGAAAATAACATGAAGTGTTTATTATCATCAAGTGAACACTGTGGCATTTCGTCCTCAGCAAGGCAGTCCCTGTGTGCTCCTTGCCATATAGGTGAAGGCTTAGTAAAGGCATTTGGAGGACTGTACATAGTCCATCAGAGACAGCTACCTTATAGACTGAGTTGGGTCTGTTCTGGACATCTTCTGCTCTATAGGAATCTGCTCCCACTTGAAGTGAAGGCTCCAGTCAAACCCTGAGAAGGAAAAAACCACATCAAATAGGTTTTGTTATTGTTTTTCTACTAGCTTCAGTGATAGTCTCCACCTTTATGTCACAGGCTATCCCTGCTTTCCTTCCCTGACCTCCCTCATGGTCTACCCAAAATGGCAAGAGTCTATCCTAATGTAGTTAAGAAGTCACCAGCTTCTGTCTTGGCATCCTCATCCCTTAGCATTACAGATCTCTGCTCAATTCCACTCCATATCTTCAGGACAGTGTTGTCAGCATGAGATGTAATTGCATTTTGGCCAGTCTGTCTTACACCTCCCTGTCTGCCAAAGTTATGAGGCTTTAATCAAAGGACTTTGTGGGATGTGATGTATTCTGGGAACAAAGGCCTGCAGATCATTGTAACCATCACCTCTTTCAAGACTACCATTTATTTATAGCTGGCCTGTGGTGGATAGTTGAGCACAGCACAGTCACTAACATTATACCATTGCTAAGAGTAGCCACAGAAAGAGTAGCCTTTGGCAGGCAAGCAGTGTGGCAGTGAACCCCAGCCACAGAAGAGGGAGAAGAGCACCAAACACTGTGGGTGACCACAGGAACAGCTGCAAGGGGGTTCAGCTGTCACGACAGAGGTGAAAATGCTTTTCAGAAGATGCCATGAGATAGCCTGGCAGATAGGAACAGCAACTGGAAGTGCCTGTCAGACTCCAGTGTACCTGTAGTGTAGGGAGGGCATGGTGATATGTTTAATCAGTTAACTAAGCCCTGAAATTGCAAAATGTTGTGACAGTGATGCAAGCTCAAGAGGAAGACACTAGTTGGGTTTTGTTTTAACTCTGCAAAAGATCTGACTTTGTAAGTTGCAGGGAAAAAAGCACAGAGAACCCATCAGGAAAGATCATCACTCTGTTTTCTTAGAAAGCTGAAGAGAACATCAATTATTTTTCACATACCATCCCTCAGGCCTAACTTACACAAGCCATTCATTATACCCACCTCCCCTCAGATCTGCTGATGCTGCCAGGTAGGCAAAATTATCCAGGCTGATAACATCAATGATTGGACTCACCACTCGGGTATAATCCTGAGGGAGAGAGAGAAAGGGGGAAAAAAAAGAGTCAGGCTTTTCTTGAATGTCTGGCAAAGCCGCCAGAGATCAGAAAACACAAAGCTGCACGTGTAAATCTTTGTCTGGCTTCTCCCGTACGTTTCTGGTAGCTGAGCAAAGGATCCGTGGCCACTACATCCAAACATGGAGATGGTGGGTATTAGCCAGCTGCACGCCATGGATGTGGGGAATGGAGCCTGGGACCCCAACATCCAGGACTGCTGCTAAGAAACAGCTCTCTATTTCCTGCCCAAGTCACAGGGCATGAATCACCGTCCCAAAGGTTTTGTGCTTGTTTTTGATATCTACTGACAGCATACCTTCTGCTCAGCCATCCTTGAATTAACTCATTATTGTCAGCCTAGAAATGATCAACCCACTAATAAAGCATCTTCCTAACAATTTCTATGAATCAAGACCCCACACTTAAGAATCACAGCGCAAACTGAAAAAAMCATAATATTATAGTATTAAGATATTGGGGGTACTTTATTGGCATTAAGGGGTATAGATATTTACAGTTTTCCTTTGCAATTCTTTTATTAAGTAGAAGTTGAGATTATAACAATTTTTCAACATCATGAGTCAGGGCATTAAAGACAGTCTTGTGATAGCTGAAATATATGATGAAACAGAGAGCTGGCAATGCCAGAAACACCATCTTGTTATCGGACAACTGCCAGTCTCCATGCCTTTCCTATCAAAACTTTTTTGTGCCTTGCAATAGTTCCTTCTGCTGTAGCGCACTTGGCCAGGATGGCACATCCTAGGTGAGAGCTATCATTCATGTTTATTCCCCACTGTGCTGTGATGGCTGCACAGCGAGAGTATGTCTGCCCAGCCTGAGCCCCCTCAGCACCCACCCGGCAGCCTGGTGCTCCAGCCACTGATCCAACCAGCCAGTGCTAGGACTGGGTAGGGCAAGACTGAAATCTGAACTAGGATGCACATCAGAAATGTAGGAAGTAGGTCAGAAATAGGCTGACTTGAAATCTGCTCACTAAATAATACTGGAGTCAGCATCCAAGCTTTTGCAACTTAGATCCTTCTCTGAAGAAACTAGTGATGTCCTTTCTTCTTAGGGACCTCTATGCTGCTGCTGCAGCAGCTTGACTTAAAGAGCAGTAGTAAAGTAAACACTTATGGGCTTCCAAGATGGAGGATTTATTGAGCAGGAATAAAAAGCAGAAGCTTTTAAGTCATCAATCCTGAAGTTTCACCTTCTTCTGCTCCTTCATATTAAGCCAAGCAGACATGAATACAAGGCAGCATTAGAGCCTCCACCCCTTCTCCTGGGGCCCATTACTACATGGAATCCTCCTTTCAGAGGAGAAGATCAATCCCTGCCACTTGCAAGCATGGCTGTGACTTCTCCGAGTTTGCTCTTACAGCAGAGCCATACGTCTCCCCCTCCAGCCCTACAGTGCTGTCAGGGTGACAGCTGCTAATATTCCTGTCTCATTTTCACTCTTCCAGCCTCATGTCAATCCTTTCCCAAGTGAACCAGCAAAGGGACATCCCTGCACTCACAGGCAGTTCCTCTGTGCTAGGAAGCCACCTGCATGCAGGTTGTGTGTGTTGGCAGCTCGGCGGGAGCATTAATGGAAGGAAAGTTTTGGCAGTGACAAGGCAGAGGGGAGGGTCCAGCAGCAAGAAGGGAGATGGCAACCATGGAAAAGTTGCACAGTGTGTACTGCCAGAGTGGCTATCCTATGTACAGGTGGACAAGACTAGGAAGCACAGCACCTGCAGGAGACCTGAGGTATAAGTGGTTCAAGCGTTCACCATTGCATCCCATTACAGAGCACCTCCTGCCCTGCCACATTAGCAGGAAAACGTAGAAGCCCATCAGGGATCTCTTGCCCATCTAGCTCAGGCTGTACCTTCCTCTGTGACAGCCTGCCTGAGGAGTACCTGGGAATGCTGGCACTGCTGATGGTATGTAAGGGCAGAGGATCCACCAGCACAAGACAGGTCAGCCCCATCCATTCCAGAGGGGGAAATGGTGCTCACCTCTTTCACTCTCTGAAGCATTGGCTGCAGCCACTCGCTGTTGACTTCACAGTGACTGTCCAAGAAGGTAAGGATGTCAGCAGTAGCCACTTCAGCTCCTCGCACCCGAGAGCGAATCAGCCCTACAATGAGGAAAGGACAGCAGAGGAGCAGGAAGGTTAGGAAGGGAAACAGCTGAGCCGCCTTCAGAAAATAAAATACTTTGTGTGGCCATTACAGGAGAAGAGCAGGTGGTTGTCCTATATCACACCTCCATCAGGAGCAGAAAGCAGCTTTAGCAAGGCATCCCCTGGGGGGGACACTGCCAGCTGAGCCCTCCCAGCAGACAAAGAATGACCTCACCTGTCACTCCTGTCCATGCCACTGAGCTTTCATCTGGTTCCTGCCTTGATGATGTCCCCCTTCACTTCCAGCCCTCCCCACAGGTACCTTGCTGCTGCCTGCTCAGTGTCTCTCCCATCAGAGCACCCCTCTGCCTCTCTCACCACTTCCATGGGACCAAGCTCTGCTCTCTGCTTGTTGCCTTTCTTACTGCTTATCTGCTTTATTCCCACTCATCCTTTATTCTGCCCTGTGGTCAGAGATGTCAACCTGGCTCTCAGATGTCTCCATACTTTCTTACAGACCATCCCACTACCTGGGATGCTCTTTGTGAACTGAGCAGTGACTCCTGTCTCTCCTTCCAGATCCTTGCTCCAGGCCTGCTGTGCACTGACAGGTTTAGAAATAAGCCAGCGCATGTGAGTCAAACTGAAGAGCAGCTGGGAAGGTCAGCATTACCATTTATGCACATAGGAGATATATGAGAAATAACTTTCCTTAATTGTATCTATTTATGATAGATATATGATTGTTTTCCCTCTCCCACATCTCCTAGATGGCTTGTTATCTTGCACTCTGAGTTTAAAAGGATAAGACTTACATCTGCATCTATATTCATAAAGATCTTAAACTGTGGTCCTTGTTCTAGTCAGGGCCTCTGAACACCATTTCTCATTATTTAAAATATGAAATGAGAGCCCTGAAGCCTGAGAGTTGATAAGCCAGGTTCTCCCTCCACAGAGCCTCCAAACTAGGACACCAAACTCTTATACTGAAAAAACAAACTGTAACCATAAGAAACAACATGTAAGCAGCTGGCAAGCAAACAGGGCCATGTGGGAAAATCTGCACAATCTTTGTACCTACAAAGCTTTCCACTCTCACCTTCTCGCCGGGTGTTTCGTAGACACTTGACCTTTGGGATCTTGGCAAGGAGCTGGCAGTCCTCAGCTTAGGGAAGGCAAAAGAAAAACATTTGGCACACATGCATGAATTATTTGGCTTCAACAGCAAGCTCCAATTAACTGTTCTCCTGCTTCTCCATGGGAGGGGAAATTCTGCTTTTACTTAATATCACATTAATCAGCCTGATGGCCTTAATCCTGTTGTCTAAAGAGTACACAGAAGAGCACTGCTTGCTTGCTGTCCTCCTCGGACAGCTGAGCCTGTGTTTCCTGATACTCGGAGCAGCCAGGCCTTCACCCCCCCACGCTCAGCATTTCAACAACGGGGCGTGCGCTAGCAACACAGCACTGAGCACTGAAGAAACAGAGGGACCACAGGGATCAAGGGCTGCAAATCACCAAAGTGCCAAGTAAAAGAGAGTCCTGTCATATAAAGTCATCTCATCCGCTCTCTTTGCCTTCACCTGCTTGTCTGGGCATTTCCCGCCATTTGTTCTTGGGGCAGTTTCTGCTTGATTTTATTTAATAAAGGCCACAGGGATGTGACCCGCTTCCTTGGAGACACCATTACATTAACACATGGATGCCTAACTGAGGGCTTTGCTGGCAGCTTGCCAGAAGCTCATGCCATCCCTCATTTACATTGCCCAAGGAAGATAACAGAGAGGAGCAGCTACCGGCTCCAGCCCAGCTGTACCAATGAGCACTGGGTCTTTAGTTCTCTATTATCCTCTCTCTATTCCTGCCCTAGCAGAGGTCACAGGAATAACAATTTCTAACTTGCTCTTTTCCCTTGCTCCACCATGTTCACCCCAGTTTCCATGTTTATTGCTCCTTCCTTTTCATGTTTCACACCTCCCCATTCCCACTGTCATCCTCCCACAGACTGAGTGCTCTGGGGAGAACGCAAAGGCCATTAGCCAAAGTGCATCTCTTGGCATGTTCCTGCAGAAGCATTTCCAGTTCTCAAGGATACATGCAATCTGAAATACTGCTCTTGAGTGGGCACTTTGGCAGCTGCTGCATCATCCAAGCGAAGTGGCAGGTGCTCTTAATTACAGAGTACCAAGATTTTGCTGGACATCCGCTACAAGAGAAGGCAACACTCATCTTGGCCAAGCCACAACTTCAGGTAAGTACGAGAATCCTTATCAAGTCATTCACTCTCCAGGAGTGGAGCACATCACTCTGACTGTAACTACTTGCCAGAGCTTACAAACTCTCTGTATCTTTGGAGAAACTGAGGCAGATATTAAAGCAAAGCGTCAGCCCTCAAACATGTGCTAAAGTGCCTCCATGCAGGTGCCTCAGGAGAGTAGCTGTATCCACAAATATCCAGCTGCCAGTGAGAAAAATGAGAGCTGTCACAGGATGGGGCTTTTTAAAAATCTTTCCATTTACCTAGGAGCCTAAATGGGAGTTTCCAGCTGAGCCCTGTGCAGTACAGGTCCCAGAGATCCATCAGTGTTGATCTGGTACACTTTGGCCATTGAGAATTGAATTTCTAGATGCTGAATATGGGACATTTAGGACTGCTTGTTGGAGGTGCTCAGAAACACCGAATTCCAACAGCTCAGTCCTTATCCAAATCACACTCTAAGGCCCTCAGAAAGTTAAATCCCTAATCCCAGCATCCACCTTTAAAAAATTTTTTTTGGCCAAAGCTACCTAAGTATTTAGCTGCAAAATCAAAAGAGCAATGCTTCCTTACCTCAGCAGGCCAAGGTGGGCATTCTCAGCTATCTGTAAAGTGTTCTGAAGGAGTAATTATCAATTATTATAAGTGGCACACAACTAGATTGTCCTTGAATCTAGGGTACATCATGGGAGAAGCAAGAAGTCTTCTGTCCCCACCACCTCACCACTACTACACAACAGCCAGGAGCAAGAGCAACTGTACAGATGGAAAGAGCCCATAGCCTCCACTCTGCAGGTCTGGTGGGACTCATGCAGAAGACACTCCATCCCTGTGCCAAGCTGCAGGAGAAAGTACGGTGCTGCCCAAAGCAATAACCCTTCCACAGCCTCCCACAGGGACACCTGGGATCCCAGACACATGGAGGCAGGCAGACAGTCTCGCCCCAGTCTGCCTGCAGGACCCCAGGCAGCAATTTTCTGTAGGCTCCATTGCATCTTCTTGCTCCCTCCTGGTTTGTAATTACCCACTCTGCTCATGTACACCATTGCTACATACATATCTGTGCTAAACAGCTCACAAAATGGTGCATAATGAAACTAGATAGACATCTCTGGCAACCTGGCCAAAACTGCCAAGCTGACAGAAAGGGAAGACCTAATGGAAAGAAAAAAAGAGGAAGAAGCTCTGGCCTCTGCCATGCAGGGACATAAACTAAACACAGAAAAACTTCCTTTTCTTTTTCTCTTGCATACAGACAAGACGGAATCTCTGTGAAGAGGGGGACTGAACAGAGCAAACAAAAAGAGGGAAAACAGAAGGGAAGAAAGAAGTGTAAGGGAAATAGGTCCATACTTACGATCTGAGCTGAAGTCATCTACCAAAATGATCTCCTGGATGAGGCTGGGAGGGGTGCGGTTCAGGACGCTGCAGGGACCCAGGGAGGAAAAAGACAATCTTTGTGAGCTGCCATAATAACAACAATGGTAGGACTGATAGAAATCTGCTATGCTATGCATTACAGCAGGAATACCAAACTCCAGTAATGTGGAAGAGGTAACCTTGCCCAGGTTGGTACCCTTGTACCAGGGTTCATTGGCAGGAGCCAAACTGCAAGCAGGAATATCCCAGAGAGCTATGGCATCTCAGCTGGACCTTACAAGGACCCACAGCCAGGAAGCTGACTGCGGGACTTGCCTGGGGGCAGCTAGCAAAGGATGCTGCAGCATGCTCTGCCTCTAAACAGAGAGGCAAAGAGAAGAGCACCACCTGCCCCAAGGCAGCCAGGAGGCTGTTCCCATCTGCCAGGCTCTGGCCAAAGCTCATCACTGCCGGGGAGCGGAAAGAGAGCTGCCACTTTCCCCAGCAAGGAGCTCTGTCTCAATGCCACAGATGAGCCCTGCTGGGGCTTTCTCACCAATTCCCTTCTTTGGGAGGAAGGCAATTTTCTTTGGCAATATTCTAGATTTGGGATTTTTTTCCTCTTTTGCTTGTTACTTGTCTTTCTTTCAAACCAGCCCCCACACTTGCTGAGAGCACCCCCCTTTCCTCAAGCTGG
This sequence comes from Phoebastria nigripes, assembly GCA_035582835.1. Classification (NCBI taxonomy): domain Eukaryota; kingdom Metazoa; phylum Chordata; class Aves; order Procellariiformes; family Diomedeidae; genus Phoebastria; species Phoebastria nigripes. The sequence continues at coordinate 1,596,658 of JAYKAV010001044.1, read as the reverse complement.
TCACACCATACCTCACAATACCCTCGGTATTTGGGTTTGCATCTGCAGGACACAGGGGCTTTCACACACAAGGAGCAGGGATAAAAGCTTCTGCCCTCCTCAGAGGTTGATGCACTCTGGTACCCTGGAGTCAGAGCTGTCTGATTCTGACCTCTTTGTCCCTCTCATTTGTTTAAGATGCTTGAACTAATTTTCCATGACCTTCTTCAAGTCCCTCCCCTGGCTCTACTAAAAGTACACAGCATATTCTCCCTTCGAGCCTCCTTCTCCAATGCCTCTATGCACAGGCAGCTCCTCATTGCCTTCAACAAGATTGCTCAGTCACATTTAGTCACCCCAGTGATGAGGACAGCTATGCAAACTTTAATATTAAAAAACAGAGGTAAACACTGTCCTCTTGGTTCTAGCAACCTGTCTCATTTCAGTGGCACCCGCTCTTCTGATTTTGAGCAATTCTGCAGAAAGATTGGTGGCTTTTTTTCTTTGGTTTTTTTTTGCTTTTTTGTTTTATACAGGAAACAGACAACAAGAGTAATCACATACTCCCAGGAATGGAGCTGTAGAGAAATAAGTTACCATCTTGCTAAGTAGTATCACTGATGGCTTTGCATACAGAGGCAAAGTTTCCTCAGTTTGGGAGAGTTTTCTGCTGTCTCACACAGCAAAATCCTGACTGCTCTGCTGCTCAGTATCACATCCCACTCTACTTCAGATTTATGCTGCTTCATATGTCTCTAAGAGTTTTTGTATTTTGAGATCATATGTCCCTAGATGACTGAGCTTGCATTTTTCAAAGCTCAATCTCATTTGCTTCTCTTGGCTCATACCTCTCTGGATCCTCTGGCATGGTGGGGTGGGAGGTGGGGGATGTTCCTCTTTGCATTTAAAAGTGCAGCTTCTCCCAGCATAGCCATCATCTGCATATTTTACAGACAAGGTTGCCCTGCACTGAAGTTCTTGTCTGTGCAAACTCAGTGCAAAACAACCAATCCAGACAGGCTGCATCCTGTAGTATAATGGCTGTAAAATGGTATTCTACACCTTCTCCCACTAGCCTGACTATTAGCAATGCTCACATTTTCAACTCAATATAATTGGGAAAAAAAAGCAAACACTTTGTTCCCTCTTCCTCACAATCAGCTGTCCACTGATTCCCCAGCAGAGAGAAAACACTCCTCGAGGAGTTCACAGCTCATTGCTCAACGCCCAGTTCTGCTCTCAGCTCTGCAATAATTTGCTGTGGATCCTTGGGAAAGGTACTTAATCTTCTTTGCACTTTGTCTTGTCTGTCTTTTTAACAAGGAACACAGTAATCCTAGTATTTCCCTCCAATGAGGTGCAGAGACTGGCATGACAATCGATTACTTTTAGGCACAAAATGTATTATTAGGATTCCAAAATCCAAATGACAATTGCCTTTTACAGCAGAAACACAGACTGTTCTCCCCTTATCTCATGGATTCCTTACCTCCTTTGTCTTTTCTCACAGCTTCCTTCTTTCATTATCAGTGTCCTTACTCTGTCACTCTGTCACATGACACCACATCAGCATTGCCAGTGAGTTTCTCTCCTCTGCTGATCTGTCCATCCCTCATCAGCTCACAGATAATCTTGTTTATTCCAGATGTTAGCAGAGGAGCATCTCTTTTTTTTCCTTTGCTCTAAAATAATCTCCTCTTTTGCCATTATATAAACTGTCATTGTAATGAGTTGCTATACCAAATGCTCTAGCATTACAAAAGCATCCTTTTAATCAGAATTTATACAAGCTCTCTGCATAGGCACTGAACCAGACAGGTGTTCAAGTCCATTGACTTAAAGCCTGACTATTCACCTTTACATCTGCAGCAAAACCAAACAGTACCTGCAATACTGACTGAAATCAGAAATAAAGAGAAAGTAAGGGACCAGACAACAAAGCAGTTGATTTTCCCTTCTGCAAGAATGGTCACCGCAGCAGAAGAGATGGCATTGCTTAATGACTAATCAGGCACAGACATCAATCACGCAAAACGCCTTTTGAGTGACAGTTATTTCTGAAGGAGAACAGGATGCCAAGCAAGTAACTGGTTTGAGAGTGACAGCTATGTCCTGCTGAGGAAGAGATATCACGCAGGCAAGCAGCTCTTGACTGATACACATCTCCTGCAGGACCGAGGATGCCAGCAATGAGCCATTTGAACTGGCACGTTCACAGGTTCTGGTAGATAGCCCATTTCCCATTTCTTTTTCCCTACTGCCCTTCTTAGTCTCTTGCTGGGTATTTTTAACCAGTTGTCTCCCTCTACACTGAAAACAAACGAACAAAATTTGTCTGAAGGACTCCCTGGGACCAGCAGGATTTGGGGTAGCATGGCCTATCAGTGTGCTGGCCTGGTCCCTCTGGCAGCTTGTAGGCTGCCTGTTGCCTTTACCTAGGGCAGAGGAGGAAAATGGCTGAAGCCCACAGCAGCAGGCAGGCATGCAGCCCATGCTGCCTCTGGGGACCAGGAGGGACAAGCGACAGGGTACTAGAGGGAAGAAGTTATTCCTCCCCACAGTCACTCCTCTATTTCCCCCTCTCCCTCACACACAAACATTTCTCCCATCCTCAAGTGGCAACAACAGCACATCACTCCTGTTGCTTCCACTCAGCAGCAGAGATCCCAGGGGCAGCAGGGAGAGCTTGGCAGCTGCTGAGCTGCCAGAGGTGCTTGTGCAAGTCCACGTGTGCACACATGCAGGTGTGGTTAGCAAGAAGGGTCTGCAGATMAGGATTTGGCCCCTACACCTGACACATTTAGATCACCCTGAAATAAACCGTAATGCAGGAGTCTCATCCCTGGGTCACTTCCCAAGACCTTTTGGTACCAGCATTGCCACTCAGCTGAGTTACTTTGCAGAGCTGTCAGAATAACACAGTAACACGGTATCTGGCTCAGGGGAGTGCATTTAGGCTCCCTCTAGTTTTAATTTAAGATTAGTTCAACCCCAGTACCCTTTTCATATATTTCTTCCTAGAATTTCCCAAAGTTTTACAGCTGATTTTTGAGTGCCCAAATTCAGGCACTCACCAGCCAGGCTTGCAAAGACCTCAGGTATGAAAACTTCAACTGGTAGCACATATTCTACTCACCTCTGAAGACTGAGCCTCTAGAGAGTTTTCAGCCATAGAAAATCTTGCTCTTAGTGCTGCTCATTTCCATCAGTTGTCATCTTCCACCCCCACTTCTCTTATAGCATCCCCATAGTGTAATTATGATAACTAACTTGGGAAAAGGCCCATAATAACAGTGGAATCATATTTAACTTTCACCAGGTGCATCTCAAATGGTTAATTCTAATTATCTAAATAATCCTGCTCTACCTGGCTTAAGAAAGCTCTTATGGATATAGAAATAATAACAGGCTGCAAGCCTGACTAGTCAGCAGCTAAGCAGGCAGTGCAATTTTATGCCTCCTGTTGCTTAATATCCCTGTGGTCCTCTGCAGACTCACAGCCAGGTCATAAACCAAACAGAACAGAATAGCCCTGTCCCTTTGATACTTGACATCCCAAAGTGCTGCAAAGTAATTACGTAGTATTTGGTGCGCTGACTGTGTATGCGAATTGAGTGACAATTATACTCACAGCAGTAACTCAGCCTGGCATATTCAGATGCGTTTTGCTGAAGGACAGGACTCTCGGGTTAGAGAAGAGGCCTTGAAGAGCACCGTGAAATCTTCAACTCCCTCTGTAACATCAGTGTCAGCCTGCAAGTGGGACTCAGCCCCATGCCTCTTCTAACAGTGCAGCCATGACCTGAGCCTTCACCTCTGTGTATGGTTGTCAAAACTTCCATGCCTCAGCTAGCCAATGCTTGGTTGTGTGACACTGAATATACTGTAGAGTCCAAGAAGAATTCAGCCTTCGGGATCGCTTGTCAGACAGGGATAAATCACGGACACTTCTGACATTTGATGTAAGCAAGGACTAAATCAATCACATGCACTGGCTGTAAACCATCTGGCAATGAAGACTCCAGCTGTAGCCAGGAGGTCTGAGAGGAAATGCCATCCACCCCACCATTCACAGCAGAGTGCAGCCAGTCCCTCTAGTGGCAGCAGGATTGCAGGGACCAATTTGAACAGATGGGTCATCCATTTTTCAAGATCTTTCCTGGGGGCTCTGGGTTGCAGGTGACCACATCTGAGAGACTGGTAATACCACATCTTGAGTGCATGTCCAGTTCTGGGCTTCCCAGGACAAGAAAAAGAGGGACATGCTGAAGCAGGTCCAGTGAAGAACCACTAAGATAATTAAGGGACTGGAACATCAGATGTAAGAGATGAGGTTGAAAGAGCTGGGGTTGTTTAGCCTTGAGAAGAGAATGCTCAGAGAGGTTGCAGAGTCTCCATCCTTGGAGATACTAAAAACTGACCAGGCACAGCCCTGAGCAACCTACTCTGGTTGACCTCGCTTTGAGCAAGCCTGGCCTATTAATGCAGCGGCAACACCCATCTGCTCATTAGCACACATCACCTCCATAGGATCTGGATATCAATTTCTCTCTTTATGCGTTACTGCTGCTCTGAATGTCATCTTCTCTATATTTTAACTATCATGGCATCTGGCTATTGGATTGGCTGCCTTGAGATTTTCTTAAGGATCCTACTACCATGGTTTCTGAGCACCTAACCATTTATTGTCTGACCTATGATGTAATCGGCAGAAATCTCCTCCCGTTGCCCTAGCAGCACCGTGGTTCCAAACAAATCTGCTAATTTTCTGAACAGTGGCTCTGTAGAACTCATTTTATGGTTCAAATGAAAAGGAAATGATAGAGGTAAAAAGGCAAAATGTGTTAATGCAATATATACAGGTCTCTGGAAACACAGTAGCATCAAACCTGGCAGACAGAAACCCAGCCTTCTAGCCATGAGGCCAACTTGAAAAAGCCTGTTATTTATTCACAAAGCACATTTCTCTAAGCCCACAGGATCTGACAGAGGAAGAAGTGGTGATGATGAATAATGCATTCCTGTTAGTGATACTGTCAGCTCAACCTTCTACCTGGACAATTCACTCTTCCTTCAGCCTCCACAGGCCGTTCCTGGACCTGCTTGCAGGATTCAGAGACCCTTTGAGAAATGACTTGATAAGTCAGAGAGGGCAGAGGGCATTTTTTGTGTAAAAACTAAAAGGAAAAGAGCCTCCCTGGGTTCTGCGGGGGTGATGGGGAAGGGAAGGAGCAGCTGGAACATTGCTTTGTGGTACAGATAATTGCATGCTCCCGTCTACTTGGGGATGCTGACAGGCCCTATGCCACCTATTTACTTGGTTAGATTTGGCTGATGATACTCAGATACAAGGAGACACTGGTACAAGATAGCAAGTGTCCTGCAGGTTCAGCGGGGTCTATGTACAAAGCCCCAGGGAGGATCTGGTGGGCCATCAGGACGAGCAACTGTTTACCAGCAAGTGACTCTGAACACCTGCTCAGACCACAAGGGCTTGGTCTCCACGAGACTTCGAGTTCATCACCTTCTGCTTGAAAGTCTTGCGAGCCAGCCCCAGCTCCTGTAACACGTGCTCTAGCAGGGGGCTGGCTGCTTATTCCTGTCCATGAAACACAGTTCCTCCCAAGCCCCTTCGTTCAGTTGCATCTAGCAACCCACAGTGTGCCCTTTGGTCCCCCCTCACTCTTCCAAACCAAGCGCATACAGACTGTTCCCACCTGTGGACACAGGCCCAGCAGCCCATTTCCTGCTGCTAATGATTCCTCCCATGGGGGCTATATAGCAACTAACTGCAGATATGTTCTGTCTTTGAAAATATGTGGATTGGCCCACACTGCCAATCCAAGCCCCTGACCTGTCCTAGTGGGCCAGCTTGAGGGTAGATCACAAGCACTTGGGGGACTGCAGCCACCCTGCTTGCCTAACCACTGAAAAATGCCTAACCCTCCACCAGTGCCCTTCCAGGCACCATCGTTTGGGCCCAGCACTCCTTGCTGAACTCACCTCTTCACCGTGCGGAGCAGGGTGGAGCGCGCCTCGTTGTGGAAGGTGATGATGAGGCTGGTAGCTGGCAAGTCTGTGTCATAGCGTACAGAAGTGCACCTGCAACATGGGAGAGCAGAAGTGTGATCCAAACACTATCCAGCAGCAGCCACTGCAGCAATGTACCTAGAATTTCTAAAGGAGAAGAGAATAATATGCTAAAACCAGAAACAGCACAGCTGAGCTGTAGCAAGGGAGGCCTCAGCAGTCCCTGCACCAAGGTTGGCAGAGCTTAAAAAGAACTGTGCCTGTTGAAAGGCAAAGTTTTGAGGCTGTAATACCTAAACTCACAATGCTGCATGCTGAGGAGGGCATGTGGGTTTCACAGGGAGCAAAGGTTCAACATCGTGGACTCCAGTCCCTGGATTTGCCTGTGATTCTTGTAAAATCTTGTTTATTCATGCATAGGACATGGACATGCTAAGGATGCATGGAGCTGGTACACCCAGACATCACTGTATAAAGCACTTCAAATTCTTTGGACACTGGACTTTACAGAAAGGAAAACACTAGCTAGTGCTGTGATCTGCACCAGGGAATTGCTGAGGTTCAACACTAATACCTCAGCTGGCAATGGAAAGCAATTCCTCTCATCTTCTCATCTGACTTTGTAATGTTAGGTACACACATTCCTTCTCATACTCAGAACCAAGGATTAACTCACCATCAACTTGCACCAGGGCTGCTCATACCCTGTGGAGAGCAAGGCTTCTTGGAGGAGAACAACTCTCAGATGTGAATCCTGGATCCAATTCTGGCAGATACTAGGAATGGCAGATTTGGGCTGATCTGCTCCTCCAGAGTGTCTGCCTTCTTAATTTCCAGCCAGTCTCAAACAGCAGTCAGTCTGCACTAATTCTCTGTCCAATAAAGAGCCCACAACTGAAATTGTGGCCTAGTGTTTTTAACAACTCAAGGCCACGCATAGACTGAATCCATCCTGGGAGGGAATACAAGTCAGTTCTTAGAGCCACTACTTCTGCATTTACTTACTATTCTTTTACGGCTATTACTAAACTGTTACTGTTTTTATCATCACATTCAATCCTACTGGTTTATGACTTTTTTATTGCAATATTTTATTAAGGGGACAGCAGCTTCTTACAGCAATTTTCAAACATATAAAGAAACCTTGATAAAGACTAAAGTGGAAAACCTGAGACCAGACAGGAGACATACCACATTTATTATTGTTTCAAAATAACTCCATGGTGTAATGCACATAAAATGTATTAAGGCATCACTAAGTGGAAAAGCAGCAGAGATTGGTGTATGTGTTATTTGGGAAAGTCTTCCCAAGATCTCAGCATTATTACAGCATCACAGAGGACAAGGACAAAGTTTGTGCTCAAAAGTTGGCCCTCTCTTTGTTTTTGATCAAAAAAACAGCTACATGCTAGGTCAGAAGGAGCTTGTAGGATGTGGAGTCAAGTRTGCCCAAGCTCTGCTTGGGTGCCTGAAGAAAAAGTGAAGTGTTAGTGACCTATTGACTCCCCACTCCCTAAACAGAGAGCCAGGTCCATTTGTGACACAAGGATGGGCTTTCCTCAAACCACATCTAACTTGTACCAGCTGAAATAAGTCCTCATCCTAAGTTGCCATCCCAGCAACCATTCCAATAATGCTAAAAGACAAGGTACTCAAAAACAGCTCCCTCATTCCCAAACTGCCACCTCTGCAAAGGGAAGGAACAAGGAAATAGGTTTATCTGCTCTGACTATACACTGCTTTGTACTCCTCATTGCTAAAGGGAATCCTTGCAAAGCTGGGGCTGAAATGGCCATACATTTCCAGGGAATCACATGTATGTTGTTCTTCAGACTGAAGTGCACAGATGACGCTTTTCACAAAAGGCATGCTCTGCATGCTACCACAGATCAAAATAAACAATAATTCACCTTTGAAGTGAGCTGTTTGTAGGCCAGAACATGACAGCAGATTAACAGAAAACAGCAATTCTGGATGGCAGGGAGACTTGTCAGTAACGCAGGAYGTGGCACCGCTGCCTCTGAGTCACTAGGAAGCCAACACCAAGTACTATGCCAGGGAACCGGAGCACAAGACTTTCATCTCACAACCAAAGTCCCAACTGCTTGCATTCACAAAGCACCCTGATGGCTGTCAGTGCTGGCAGGCTCACAAAGCTCCATGTCTCCTGACATCCCTTTCACAGTTTCAATCAAGTTAGATGCCTGGTTTCCCATTCCCAGCAGCTGTGAAGTGTTGCTTTGCAACCCTAGGTAGGGTCTAGGTTCCAGCCGAGATAGACAAGCATTTCAGACATGGTTAGTTTGCTTCTATTTTTTCTCCATTGAAGTAGGCTGTTTTACACTATCCTATCACTAACAAACCTACAGTTTTCAAGGTACAACATTATCTTTTTGTACTCCAGAAACTACAAAATAGTTACCTGAGCACTATTAGCAATTTAAAGATGAGTTTAGTCAGCAGAATAAATTCACCCCCAGTGAAACAAGGACAGAACAATGAGCACTTTGCAAGCCATGAAATATTCACTGTATTCACACGGTAGTTTCATCCCCACCCCAGCAGCCTTCATTCAAACCCTAATGCTCAGGCTGGAAAGAAGGCACCAAACCAGCTTCAGACAGCCAGGGCACAGCAGGTGAGGAACACCAGAGTAAAGCAAGGCTGCAACAATGGCGTACCTTGCAGCCAGGACAGAGGGTCACTGAGAGAAGCCATGAGTGTGAGGGGAGTTGTGCAAAAAACAACTGCCAGATGAGCAATTTGAGCTGCAATGGGGGGACTGTGCTGAAACAACAAGATAATGCTTGGACCTGGGAGAAGAGATGCTAGAAAAGCAACAAGCTGGGACCGAATTAGTCAAGGGTCTCTGTGCATTTGAGACCTTTCCAGATTAACCATGAAATACAGTGAAGTAACGGACCGATGCTGGTGAAGAAAAACCCAAACCATTCTCTGTCAACATTGCAGAACACAGGAGGGCAGTGGACTCCCCGCACCAAGCAGCAGCCATGGCTTGGAGCAAGGGCTACACGGTACCTGTAGTGCCTGGTGTCCCGAATGGGCCGATCGCTGCTGAGTTTGTCGCTCTCTAGCTGATTAAAAGCATGCTGGCGGTAGGGGTCTTCTCCGGCCTTCAGCAGCTTTGAGGACAAGTAAGCCTTTTCGTCAAAACCCCTCCGGCTGTTCTTCTCTCCTTGGGGAGCCCTTGTCATCTAGAGCAGAGACAAGCATCAGAGCATCAGGGAGAGCAGCCGACTCACGTTTAGACACAGGTAATAAGTTCAGACACGCGTACGCGAAGGTAGGTTGTTTGCCACACATCTGGAAGTGGCTCAGGTACGGGGGAAGGCAAGACAGGCAAGAGCTTGCAAAGGAAAGCAGGAAACCCTCACAGATATGGTGTTATAATTGCCTTCTCCAAGAAAAATTGCAGGCCTTGCTATCCTTACTGACTGAGCTTGGGATGAAAGCTGCTGTTCCTGATAGCACAGGCAGAGCCAAATTCCCCTTAGCACTTGTTGCGCAGAACGTGCGAGACTGCAGGCATTTGGAAACCCTTCCAGGCAACGCAGGTTTGAGAGCAGCCTCCAGCCAATGTGGCTGAAACACAGTATTTTGAGGAAAAACAGCTTCAGCCTTTCGGCAATCACTATCACATACAAACACAGAGGCAGCTGATTTAACAAGTTCCCTGCTGTGCCTTGCCCAGCTTTGCCCAGTATCACAGAAGTCTGTGATAAAGTTGGAAGCTGCATGTGACTGTCCCCAGTCCCACGCAAGAGCTAAAACACCTGGGCCATCCCTCTCCTCTCCTAATTTTCCTCTAGCTTTCCTAGGCCACAGAGTCAGTGCAACGCCAGCACCTGAAGACCATTCACTAGGGCCACTGGGAGGGAGGACAGGCACAGTTCTAGCCCATGCTGAACTCTTAGATACGAGATTTTGGTTGGAAGCAATGTAGAAACTGTAAAATATTGGCTTATAAAGTAATCAGGATTGTTTATACAATAAAAGTAGTTTAACAAATGGTCTATAGTAGCCGTTTGATAGACCAAATCATGACGAAGCCATAAAACGCTCCCAGCCTTGTACAAAGGAGTGCTGGAGCTCCCTAAAACTGCTGGAAAAGGCAGGTTCTGGCATATCCACATCTCATCCAAAGTGCTGCACWATCTCCAGATCTTGAGATCCTTCTGTGTAAAATAGTTTGGATACCCTCTAATACTAGGCTTGATCACGTTTCTCCCTCTGCTCTAAGCCTCCTTTTAGGAGTTTTAGAGGGCAAGAGACCATGGACTGGTCCCCAATATCACACAGCGTTTTGTTTAAGCCATCTAAATGGGTTGGGAAACAACTCAAGAAAYGCAGCACCACAGCAAATTCCTGAAGCAGGAGAGCGCTTAGAAGAACAAACATCTCTGCACCTTTCTCTGAGAAGGGCTACCCTGCAGTGCAGACAGCCCTAAGAGGACCAGACAGTTGGGTAAGATGATGGCAAATGAAATTCAGCATAGACAAATGCAAGGTAATGAATATTAGAAGAAACAAATTGAACTACTCATGCACATTGATGGATTTCAAATGAACCGTGACCACTCCGGTTATGGATCTGAGCGTCCCCGTGGACAGCTCAATGAAATCCTGCACTCGGTCTGCCAAGATGGGAAATACAGCAAATCAAGTGCACTGCGAACGGGACAGAGAAAACTGAAACCATCGTGAACACTGTTATGTGAAATCAGTGACAGCTCAGCAGCCATGGCCAGAGTGCAAGTTTTGTCAAACTGGTCTCTGGAAAGAAGCTACTGGAGGATGAAGAGAAATTAAAGGTTAGGACTATTTGATCTGGAGAAAAGATGAATGAAATGAGAAAAAAATTGAAGAAGGCCCATAAAATTATGCCTAATACAGCCAAGGTCAGCCTGATGCTCAGATTTCCATTTCTTACCATACAAGAACAAGGGAAACGTCTTTTCATACGAAAAAAAAAGTGCCACTATTTTCAACACAAAGAAACTTATTCAACCACTGCACAACCAAGCCGCTGCATATGGATTTACCCTAGTGCAGGACTCGCATAGGCACACTTCGGCAGATAAGTCTGCCTCCATTCCGCCCCTCCAGGCAGTGAGCGCCCTGCCCTGCTGCCCCTCCATGAGGGAAGCCGTTGTTCCCCTGCGGCCCTTGCAGTGCCTACCGTCGCAGCACTGGCTGGGCATGTCGCTGGGTTAGGGCAACGGCTCAGTTATCTGTACAGCTGGTTCCACAGCCTGCTGCCTAGACTCTCCCTTGAAATTATATTTTCAGTGTGATGAGGAAAATGATTACTTTCATACCTCTAAAAATTGAAATGTTTTCCTCCTTCAATTCATACTAGGAGTTTTGTCAAACTTAGCTTCCATTTCTCTTTTTCCTCTTGACCTAGAAAACAACACTGATTTGTAGAAAAAGCCCGGCTTATCACCTACCTTTAAACATTTTGTGGTCACTCGCTTGCCCTTTGCCACTTATCTCTGTCTCCCCAAGCCCTGGAAAAGCAACAGCTGGTTTTGGTTTATATTGCCAGGAACGTCTTGCAAAATGCTGGAAGTGGCAACAAGTCTTCAGGAGCCATTTTGTCAGGGCATTGTGAGGGCCGGGGCCTCCCCATGGCGGGGCTCAGGGCAGGGCCTGGCAGCCAGGGACCATCCCATGCCCCAGCCAGGAGTGGGGCAGCCGAGGGGCACCAGGGCAGTCCCAGCCCTGGGCATCGGGCACCTCTCTGGGGACAGGCCAGGCCGTGGGACCACCTTGGCAGGGCCCATGGCCGGGCAGAGCAGGGCTGTGGGGAGCTGGAGACCTGCCCTGCTGCAGCGTCGCTGGGGCAGCGGCTGACAGCCCCTGGGGTCCTGGGTCATGGGCAGGGTGGAGGGAGCCCCCAGGAGCTGACATGGGGTCCTGGGCCATGGGCAGGGTTGGGGGAGCCCCAAGGAGTGGGCAGGGACAGAAAGGCCCATTAGTGCCCTCAGGGCCATGACACATTTAAACTTGAACTATTAGGGGTAATTGCTCTAGATACTACGGTTCTCACATTACTTATACATCAAATTTAAAAAGTGGTAAAAGAGCACTGGGAATTAATTGTCAGTTAAGAACATTTCTCATTTTTCTCTCAACCAGTATCTCTTTGTGCTCTCTTCAAACAGGGAAAAGGGAGGATTCAGGGGATGATAGCTCAGAGGGCCTAGCTTCAGCTTCCAGAAAGACAGCTAATCAACAGTGTCCTGGTTTCGGCTGGGATAGAGTTAATTTTCTTCCTAGTAGTTGGTATAGTGCTGTGTTTTGGATTTAGKATGAGAATAATGTTGGCAACATACTGATGTTTTAGTCGTTGCTAAGTAGTGCTTACACTAAATGAAGGACTTTTCAGCTTCTCATCCTCTGCTGACTGAGAAGGCTGGAGATGCACAAGAAGCTGGGAGGGGGCACAGCTGGGACAGCTGACCCAAACTGGCCAAAGGGATATTCCATACCATATGATGTCATGCTCAGTACATAAAGCTGGGGGAAGAAGAAGGAAGGGGAGGACATTCCGAGTTAGGGCATTTTGTCTTCCCAAGTAACCATGACGCGTGATGGAGCCCTGCTTTCCTGGAGATGGCTGAACACCTGCCTGCTGATGGGAAGTAGTGAACGAATACCTTGTTTTGCTTTGCTTGTGTGCGCGGCTTTTGCTTTACCTATTAAACTGTCTTTATCTCAATCCATGAGTTTTCTCACTTTTCTCTGATTCTCTCCCCCATCCCACCAGGGGGGAGCGAGCGAGMGGCTGTGTGGTGCTTAGTTGCCGGCTGGCGTTAAACCATGACAAACAGGTAATCAACAAGTAATCAAACAACCAATCTGTGAGCACCAAGAAGATAACAAGGTAATAAATAGGAGCCAACTGAGATTTGTCAAGACCACATCATGTCAGACCAACCTAATTTTCTCCTGTGATGGAGTAATCAGTCTTAAGGGTGTGGAGAAGCAGGAGATAGATACATCATGACTTTGATAAGGTTTTTGATAGGGGCTGGTAAGATGTTGTCATTAGCAAGCTAGAGAAATAATAGTCTAGATGAAACTACTGCAGAATGGGTGAAACTCATTGGAAAGCCACTGTCAGAGCAGAATTACTAGCTGTTCACTGTCAGAGCAGAGGGGCTATGGTGAGAGCAGGTCTTAGGGGTTTGTTCTGGATCCAGCGCTATTCAGTATTTTCATAAGTACCTTGGATATTGAGACAGAGTATGTTTGTCAAATCCACAGGAAATCCAGCAAAAATGTCAGACACATTGGGGAACAGGATTAGAATTCAAAATTATCTCAACACATGGAAAAAAAAAATGTCTGAAAACAATAAATGCAATTCAATAAGGGCACCACAGACCTCTACAGTTCATCAGGTCTGGGCTAATACAAAACAGRGCAGAAACAACAAGGTAGCAGCTCCTCAGAAAAGCCCTATGTATTACAGCTCATTACAAACCACACAACAGCAAAGTCAGATTAAGAGAGGAGAGCAAACACCATCCTGAGTGGAGCCCAGACAGCTATGAACAAGCCCGGCAAAGCGAACATAAAGCTTATCTTTAAGGACTGACTTGCTTTATCAGATTCTTTTCCTAGAATATAGATGTTTGACTACAGGACATTTATCACTGTTAATTCAAAACATACTTGACAGAAGCAGCACAGGTTCTCTATGAAATAAGTAGTCAGTCCCCTGCCAAACCCTCTGAGGAGGGCGGACTGACGTCCACCCCCTCTTTCCTCTCCCTTCACATTAACACCTCTCACTTCAGGAAGAAGTCAATACAAGCACATATGCGCTTTGGGTATATTAAAGGCACAGTAAAGGCACAGTATGTACAGCTGAGTGCAGAGTCAAGACTTCTACCACATCAACAGGACAGTTCATACCCATAAGTTCTCTATGTAGTTACACACCCTGTATCCCCATGCTTGAGGCTGGAACTACAAGTGGGAGCTAGGGGAGCAGAAGAGCCCAGTTCCTTCTGACTAATGCTCTGTGATAGACTAAAAAAATTTGCTAGATGAAAGCAGAAATAAAGATGAATAGGCACCAGATATGTGAGTGTCTAGACTAGGGATTAGCAAAGTAGTTTGCACAAATTAAGGTTTGTCCCAAACATTGCTGAGACCTCCAACACAATTCACATACCAAAATTTCAGGAAATACTGTAAACCTTCTAATCTCATTTCACCATTTCTCATTTTCACATACGCTTTTCCCTTTCAGTGACAGAATGCACTGAGTTGCTCTTCTGCTGTTAAAAGCACGTTCTTATTTGTGTTTTGACATGGTTCAAGAGACCAGAAATTGCTTAAGTAGTGAAATTAACTTCGTAAGCAAGGGATTAAGGGAAAGGAATTAATGCCATGCACATCTATGAAAACTTGAGAGCCTCATTTCTCGACTAGCACAGTGATATTGTTCTAGGCCTGATCACTTGTAAAATAGCAAGACTATAATAAAGACAGCGCCACTCACCTCCATGCATTGTCACTGTCTGCCACCAGACACAGGCACGCCAGCTCCAACATCGTGCAAGCAGCTACTAAAACCAGAGCAGCTGGGGACTTCAGGGTCCCAAGATACTTTTTTGTAACAGCAGGCTTTGCCAAATTCAAAAAGGATAACCATACTCCAGGGGTCATGAGGAATCATTTCTTAACTAGAGTAAGGTATGCAAAACTCTCAAAGGTAAATGCAATTAATCATTTTACAGTTACTGTGAAATTAGTCCAACAGCAGTTTTATATGACAGGATGTATACTTTGCAGCTTTTGTATATCTTTCTCACAAGTGTTTAGTGCTAGTACAACAAATGGAGCAGGGGGCTGCCATACTTCTCTTTTGTTTTAAGCTCATTTTCATGATTGTGTCAGCTCTTGTCAAATCCCAGGACAGAAAAGTATCAATCACAAGTCATCCCCAATAAGTGTCTTTCCTTGGAAGAACTAACTGACCAGGAAGGTCTAGCTGATGAATAAGGATACAAAGCAAGCCAGGGAGTAACAACCTCACCAAACCTTCCTCCCTCTTGAGGCCCCCCTTTGATTTATCCCACTGCCGCAGCCTCACATACTGCCACTGCCATGATCCCCAACCCTGCCAGCACCTCCCTCCCACCAGCCCTGCAGGTCCAAACCCCCTCAGCAGAGGTTTCCCCTCTGAACTGGTTTAATGCCAGCTTCAACCCATTGGTTTGAGATACAACCTTGCTGGCTGAGCAAATCCTCTTCCCTCAGAGCAAAGGCCAGGGCCGAGTCACCTCTGTAAACCAGTGGACCCGCTGCGGCATGAACGGCATGAAATTTTTCTCCATGAGCTCACTCCACTTGCTCCATACGCTGTCCCAGTGACCTGAAGACAAACCCCAGGGAGGACAGATCGGCACAGCACCACCACCAGCAATCAGATGCTGGGGAGCACAGCAGTGCTTGGGGATGCTACAGAGACAGGTGCTGCTCAGCTCTGTAACCCATATGCTGGCCCTTGGATGGGCTATGAATGGCACAGAGCACAGACAGGGCAGGACTGAGAGCTGCAGCAACTCCCAAGAAATTCCCAGGAGACCCTGCTTGCCCAGGGAGCAAGCTACTCTTGATGGGCTGAACCTGCAAGATATCATCTCTTGAATGCCTGTTGCCAAGAGCATTTGTTTTAGAGGGTGTGTTGCATTTCCAGTTGGGTTTAGGAATCCCAGTGTGCACATGGCTCTTGTTACATCTCATAATAGTCCATATGCTTCTCTGAAAAATTGCTCAAAATACTTTAAGAGAAAAGGCTGTGCCTGACAGCACAGGGCCTATTTTATTCATGCTTTGTTTAACTGTGTAAAGCATTTTAAATGTGGTTTAGGAACCATGCTCTTATGGAACTTCTGTTATGAAATGTTAATAAAAATTACCACAGTTAAATAGAACCATCTCTGTTCTTCAAGAAGTGCAAGTGCTGACAGAGGAGCTCAGAAACAGATTTGAATGTTTTGTTTGCAGCTTGCACAAACTGGAGTAACACAACAGAAGCAGCAAAGCAACTTGAATTGATCAGCTCCCACACCAGCTAATTGGTCACAAGAGATTTTCTACTGCCATCAGCACCGGACAATCTTGATGCCTGCTGCCAGTTCCAAACTGGGCTGGAGAGACCAGTGGTGGTCCCCCAGCAGAGGCTATTTTCAATGCCCTCTGAGAAGAGGCCATGGTTGCCAGCTCATAGGGTTTCTCCAGGCCCTGTGACAGGGCTGTAGTCGCCAAGGGATGGTGGGAGTGAGAAGCAAGGAAAGTCTGCTGGGGCTTGCTTTCCAGCACTGCTGCTTGCCCAAGGTGCCTCTCCACCTCCATATTCTTTTCCACTGTCTCCTGGCATTTATTGCCTTATGTGCATGCAGAGGCAATTCTCTGCCAGCTCTGCAAGACTGCATCTCTGCTCTCTTCTGTTTTAGCCCCGAGAAACCCTTTCTCTCCATCCCTGCCTCATGGCTAGGAAGTCATGGGATTCCACCAAACATTTTCTATTTTGTTCTTTTCTTCTTCCCTCATAGTTTTGCCAGACATTGAGCTGTTGACAAGGAAAGTGTCCTCAAGCATCTGGCCTGAAAAGGTGGAAATCCTGTATAAGGCAAGAAAGGAGAAGCAATTATTTTTCTGTGTTTGGTTTCCACAGCTATGTTCTCCCCACACCCATCAATTTTTGGATGCTACTTTCAGAGCCTCCTCCAAGAGACACAGAAGATGGCACAGTGTTTTCGATGTTATTGCCTACAGCCTGGATGAGGTGAACATCACACTCTCCTATGATGTCTGTCACAAGCAGACATGGGTTGCTAGTGTGAAGGGTTTAGAAACAGGATGTTGCTGACTTACAGGTCACAACAGGCTGTTGATAGACAAGGCTTGGCCGCTACCTTTCAAGCAGACTTGCCATGGTTTGACAAGCTGGTCTTTTGGGCAGTTTTGGGGAAGAAAGCAGGCAACACAAGAGAGGAAAACAGTGCAGGAGAAGTTTACAGGGGGAGCAGCAAAAAAATGCCAAGAGCAGTTAAGTTACTACCTCTGTCTATCATGAGCAGTGGTTCTCTGATAGCTTCACACACCACTACCCTCCTCCAACTTCTTAGCGTATGGTAAGGTGGTGTCTGTCCTACCATGGTCCCAACTGCTTGCTTTCATGTCTAAGAACTCACAATCTTGCTTCTGAGGCAGCCATGCAGCCTCTGCCTAATGATCCTACTTAGCCATCTCTTTAGTGATCCATGGAGAAGCATCCTTCTTGTGATATTTCATCCTGATCCTGCATGTCCTTGTCTACAGAAGGGAGGGATGCTTCCAGGAAGCACATCTGGATCACTTTGCCCAGATCCCAAAGGTATGCAAAGCAGCATGGGTTGACAACTGGAGGACAGCCAAAAGTAACACACAGTGCACAAGTGCCAGCACTACAGCACACATCAGTCTCGTTCATTTTGCAGACAGAAGCCCTAAAGAGTGCGGGGTACTCACTGCCATGCTGGTTATGTGAGCTCAGCATCATACCGCATGCAAACAAGTCACTTCCACATGCAGTGACTGGCTTCAGCACGAACTAACCCCTCTCTGACCCCATGTAGATTAGTGGTCCATGCATAAATCATGCCAACTTGGATTTCCCTCTGAATACAGTCCTGATGCATATTCATTGTAGAATGATAACCTGAGAAGCTGGAATCTATTATACAACCTCACATGTGACAGGTGCACAATACTGTCGGTTATTATGCTCTACTTCTGGCCAAGACAGATATAGCATACATAGATATAACATACTGCAGGAGATGACTTCTGTAAAGTATGTCCATCTTTGACCCAGCTATGTAATCCTGAATAGACCCTGAGCAGTTAGCAAGGGCTGGATCCTGCAAAGTTTTCTGGCCCAGCTGCTCAAAGGCAGAAAGACATTGTCCATAACTGGAGGGAGGGGACGTGATGCCCGGGGCATCCTTCTAGTCTTTTGTTTTTAGGAGTGTTGAATAAAGCAAAGCAGTGGAAGCCAAAAGGGCTTCAATGATAGATGCCCGAGGGCACTCTCTTCCAAACAGCTCTGAGGAAATGAGGCTGCTCAGAACTGTGGAAATCCAAACCCCAGATGAGGTGAAGCAGTTGCCAAGGCCTGTTTCTTCCCTCAGTTTGAAGTCTAATGCACACAGATGTCCTTTATGCAAAATGGAAAAATCATATTACAATTCTTGTTTTTAATATATTTATGACATTCACATACATTGATTTTGTATAAACACCCACGTGTCCAGACACACATACATCTGGCTTCTACGTTCATTTGATCTTCATCTCATTCCCTGGAGTAAAGCCATTTTTCCCCTATTTGGCAAATTTTGTTGTGACATGAACACTGCCATTTTTGCTGATAGAAACCTTTATGCTTTTATATTTCTCTCCAGGAGAAAAACAATGTGGAGAAAACACAGAAAAATAGTGAGGGGATGGTCTTCAAAATTACTGAGTACCAGCGTGAGAGAGGTGTGAGGTCTGTGGGGTTGTTTTTCCCTGAAACAGCACTTGTTTTCCAAGCACACCTCTCTCTATCTGTAAATATCCACGGCAACATCTGGTGTCAGGGAGAAGACAGACATGACAGCACACTCTTTGAATACCTAAAGGACTAGGCAGTTCATGCTGGCACCCTCATCAAAACAGCAGCATTGTCAGAAAGAGATCTCAATGGGTAGCCGGGGACATAGTGCCTCTGGGGATGAAGGTTTTGTACAGAGACATGACTGTCACATGGACATGAAGCTGTCTGCATTCAGACATCTGTTTAGTATCACATAGCAAACCTCCTTAGCAAAAGCCATCTAGGTTACCTACTGTATATAGGAATACTGCTCTGCTAAATGTTATACATACACAGTTCGTAAAAGTGTGTTTTGAGGTGCTTCAGAGTAAAAAAGGCACTACAGGAAGCTGCATTTTTTCTTTTGGAAAAATATCCTGGTGTTTGTAGACATTTAAATACGTAAAGAATGTCCCTGGTTTCCAAGTGATTTTGAATTATTAAAACAAAGAAGAAAAAGGAACAATGTTTTGTTATTTGTCTTCTAAGTGTTAGATGCTCAGTGGCCATTTAGCCATTAGCTGAACCCTGATTTATAGCATCTGTATCATGACAGACGGACATATGGCATTCTGTATCAAGACAGATGATGCCCTCATGATTACCTGGTAGCACCTATGAAGCCAATAAGACAGTTCAAATGAGGGTGGGCTAGGTCTTCATTAAACATATCAGCCACATAAATTGTGTCTCTCTATGCCCACTCCCCCACCTACGCTGTCTGCACAGACACAACGTGTGTATGTGCCTCCTGTGCTGATGTACTAATCTATTCCCTTTGAACTCAAGTGACCTACATTCAGCCTTTTCCTCCCAGAGAATCACAACTGCCTAGAGTGACAGATGCTGCCACAGATATTTTCGCAGAGCAGGAGAAAGCAACTTCAGACCTCATAAGCTGCTAACGTAGTCAGCAGTGAACTAGTTACCTAAGAGATGAGCAGAGGTCAGCTAGCACTGAGGAGCGGGCACTGCTCACTCAAAGCATTAAAATATTTAATTATATTAAGCTTGGGGCTCATTTTATTTGCCTTCAAGATCACGCTGTAAGGGCTTTTTGCTAAGGCTAGAGAAAGGAAGTTGAAGTACCTTTTTAATCATTCATCCTCAAGAGTTAGAGCTTTAAACGGAGATTAGAAGATTAAGAATAAAACAGTGTGGTTTTGCAACTAGCCAACATTCACGCTCCGCAGAAATACTGTGCACATGCACAGCTGAGCCAGGAAGACAAGGGGACATTTCACACCCCCACCAGGGACAAACCCAGCCCCACAGCAGGAGGTGGGAATTTCTCTCCATCTTCCAGCACGAAAGACCTTTCCCTAACATGTTTTTGTTAGAGGGTCTTGCTCAAACAGTCATGATTTTGAACATTATCCAATTCCGCACCAACTCTCTCCTCCCATGTTAAATCAATCACCAGATAGATCCTGTTACAGCCTCTCACAGATAGCTGCACCACGCAGGTGGGAAGCACGGCACATCCTGCAGACCGAGCCGGGTGGCAGACTGACCTCAGGGAGCCACACTCCTGCCTTTGTGCCAGCTGGGGTACCATGCTGTTCCTGGAGGCTGGCCCACAGCCCCAGAGCCTGCACGGAGCTTGTCTTCCCAGGAAGTAACACCTGGGTAGGACGTGACCTTGACGAGTCAGGTAATTTACCATGATGCTCCACACAGCTCTTCCTCACATTAGCTTTTGAACATCACACAGAAAGGCTCTTGGCAGGACCCGCTGGTTGGGAGTTAGCCAGGCCCAATATGAAAATGCAACTTGTCTGTAAACCAACAACCAAACTGGCGTTTAACAGAGCGACTTAACATAACTCCTCATGCCGCCATTGAATCATGACCTGGTTTCTTAGAGAAGTTCAAGAATGACCTTCAGCTCACAATGCAGACTTGTATTTCGGAGGATCGAAGCCATGAGATCTATCCCCAGGGACTGTACTGGTACTCTTTCTGTAGTGACAATAGTGATGGTGCATACGCATCCATGATTTATTACAAAAATGAGTCCTTCTGCACAAGACCTTGTTCACTCAGATATGTTCTCTACCATGCATTCAGCCCTGCGGCATGCAACATTGTCTTCTAATAGTGGAAAAACTCATTGTCTATTTGTCAGTGAAGATTTGAGAATATCAAGCTGTTGGCATTTTGTTTAGGAGCCAAATGATATTCCATTTTAATTGATTAATTTTTCACTTACTGCATTGCTCCAATTCCAGGACTCAGCAATCAATTTGAACTGACAAGACCCTCAGAGCCGCGCTCTGCTCCTGCTTGGGTCTCCATTTGCAAAGGCATTAAATTCACCTCCCCAATAGCAAATTTAATCAAGGATGATGCATACCAATGAAGAATCATGAAATGGGCTCATATATGCCTGTCAAATATGAAAAACCCCTGTGTTACGCTATGCAGGCCTCTGTCATTCTAGACTTCAATCACATTATTAATAAAGGCCTCCTCAACAGCCTCTCTGCTCTGCCGTTTAATCACTGTCAAGCAAGAAAGAGCTGGGCATATAAGGAAGAGCAGAGCCATTGAAGCAGGCATCACAAAAATGCACGCATCTGGCAGTCTTGAAATACACTCAGGACAGGTACGGCCAAAACCACTGCTCACGGAAACACAGTTCTCCCCATCCACAAAGCACCACAGTCCCTCACACAGCCGCTCGTCTCATTCTGCAGGTGCAAACGACGGCAAAATAAAGTCAATTTTTGCAAGGACCAGCAAGGATCTTTAAAATCCATTACTCTGTCAATCCCAATCCAATACAAAGGGCAGCCATCATCTGCATCCGCACATACAGCACTCACAGTTCTGTTGCGAGTCTCTTACTGTAAGATCATCTCGTAAAGATACAACTCCTGGGTTATGTTGTTAGGAGAACTCACAGCTTTTCTTCTGAAAGGATATTTTTTGCCTTCATAGTTGCAGAAGAGAAAAAGGTGGATACCTGGAAATTCAAAACCCAGAAGGTGAAGATAAAGGACGCAAAACTTGATTTTCAAATCAAGTAATGTTTGAATGTTTGTGGTCAGCGATAACATCGCTACAGAAACCTTGGGCTATAGCTGGTTTTTGGCCTGGCTAAACCATAAGTCCAATCAGGCAGATTTTGGGAGCTTCTGTTTTTGAGTTCATTTATTAAAAGATATGTCTGACATTTTTCTCCACATATTCAACCAGTGAGTTTTTGCCCAAACTTCACTTTCAGAAAGCTCCCAGAGCCCTGCAGTCCGGTCCCATTTTCCTCACACCATACAAAGACTGCACTCCTGACAGCCTCCCCCCAGCACGGCCGGCTGGCTCACAACCCAGCCACCAGCTCAGCAGTTTCGACTCTGCGAGCAAGTTTTCAAACTAAGAGTTCATGCATGTGTCAGAAGAAAAATGTCTGTTTCTGATAGCTGGGGCTATGCTCCTAACCTTTTGCTCCCCAGAGGAGTGTTGTGCGAGTATAACTGATGCTGTCAAGGACGACAGTTTTCCCTTCTCAAGATCCATCGGATGCATTTTTTTAAATTCTCTTCTTCCAAAGTATGACAGCTGAGTATAACCAGTAGGACTGAGCGAACTCCATTCACGTCTTTGGGCAGCGGAACAGTCCTGGTACCTCCCATTGCCTAGGAGCACCGGGCAGGTGCATTTTTCACCACACAGATTTATTTCACCAAAGAGAGAGCACAGCTCCAAAAAGCCACCAGTGCTGTGATGGTCAAAGAATCTTGCCTGGGCCTTCAGCAGCCTTCCTAAATACGAATGAAAAATAAAACCTAGATACATTCACTCCTGTCACAGCGCCATGAAAAACCACAGGGTTGCTCACGAGGATGAGCTCTGCTCGGTGAGGTCTGCTTGCTCCTCTCTGCAGAGAGCAGCATGAAGCACAGAGGCGTTGTTTGTGTTCAGAAGAACACAATGTAAAAATCTAACTGTGCTGTAAATTACTAGTGAAATCCAGTGGCAAAATTCCCAGTGACATCAGCAGGACAGGATTTCAGCCACAACAAAAATATAAACACAAGAGAAACAAACACACACAGAGTACACATGGAGGCCCCTGTTTTCCACTACCTTTCAGTCATTCACACTCGTGATTTTATTACCATCTATTGGAAAAATCAAACTGTTTAACACACTGAACTTCCCCTTCTTCCAAATCTTTATTTGCCCTGGAAAATGGCTTGTGTTTAGAAACCGTTCTAACTAATATGTTGTTAAATAGCCTTCATTACCCAGAAGACAAATAATGTATAAATTTCTAGCTGGAGGTTGTGATGGCGAGGTAAAGGTTAAATGCAATACAGCTTGTTAGAGACATGGAGTCTGTAACGCAATTCATTTTCTCCCAAATAGAAAAAGATGTTGAGACATTCTTCACATTTCTGGCTCGCTCTTGTTGGGTTTTAGCATTTCTGGCTCCAGAAGGGAACATGGAGATGAACAAACATGAACAAAGCAAATGTGCTGACAGGTTTGTTCAAAGTAGGTTTAAAAAAATTCACAAAACCAAAAGCAGAGCTGTGGTTGCAAGCACGGGGACAGACAGCACCAAAGATATCACAAAATAAACTTTAAAAAAAAACAAACCAGAAAATCAACCACCAAAAAACTTGAAAGAAATGTTAGAGGGGGAACAAGATGCAGGAGGCCTACCCTTAAATGACAAAAGGTGAATGTGAAAGAGGAATTAACTTGTAACTCTGCATTACACAGTCTGGAATAAGCATTTCTTACTGTATGTGGTTGGAGGTAAAAGGTATTCTATATAACGAGTCTGAACGTGACAGGACTACGGAGCGACAGCGCCCAGGCAGCGTATTCACCCGCATGCCCTGTATAGGGCAGTCCATCCCTGCCACTGCTGAAGATGGTCTGACCAGCAGCACACCCAACGCCAATAAAGAACAAAACTCTTCAGCAGAGCAGCACCTCCTACTGAATAAAATGCATTTAAAAGGGTTCAAACCTTATTTTTGATTAGCACAAAGGCAGCTCCCACTGAGACCTCTGCAGCCACAGGCTGTGAGCCAGAGCATGCACAGCAGCTCTCACGTCCATTGAGTAACGTTCACCGCTCAGGATCCAGCCAATTGCCAGGACAGCATTTTTCAATCTTTCTCCATAATTAACAGATGTTTAAGCAACATGAGTTGGTCTGGCTCTCTGAAATCAGTGATGAGAGATGTACCAAACTTTTACAGGAGCACATCCTTCAGGACTTTATCTACCTTAGTTGAAGGGCACTTCACTGTCTGTCAATGTACATAATACTTCCTCCAGCTCTCTCCCTTGCCCCCTCCAAACCAATATTAAAAGGCATATTTAAGGTTGTAGAGTCAAGCACTCAGCACAGAGGGCAATCCTGAATTACAAGTGTCAGCACAAAGCTAGTTTTACCATGCATGTCCATACCAGCATTAATTGGCACGACTGCGCTTAACTACATGCCAACATGTGCCCTGATGCAGGAGATTGAGCTCCCCGGAATTCTTCCCTTGCTTTCCTGTAATCACATGCAAAGTAGAACAGAAACAAGTGGCATGCCACAAGCATCCAGATCAAGTCGCCAGTGATATCTCACACTCAGTAGCTTCAACTAATTTGAAGCCAGCAATGGTAGTCAGGGAGAATCAGCCTGCGACTTGGTCCTGAGGAGAGCCGGAGCAGCAGCATGCCAGAGAAATTCTTGCATTACAAGAGGCAGCTTCCTTTTCACATGCCAGGATCCTTTCAGGATCATCCCTCAGGGAGGGCTGCAGGGAAACAAGACCTCTTTTTGGAGGGAGCATTTTGAGGTCTTTTCTCCTCTTCAAAGCCAGGCCTTCTCAGGACAGGTCCTCTTCTCTCCTAACATCAACCTCCACGATTATAGCGGGGTCCCCTACACCTCTGTAATTGCCCTGGTGGAAGTTCCTTCCCTTTTTCTCCTGCCCTATTGCCCAGTCCTGCCATATTTTTGGGGAGATGCTTGTGGAGGGAAAGATGGCTATCTGAGTTACCAAGACACCCCATGCTTTAGAGGTGCTTTGGAAGAACCTGCTCCATCTCAGCCAGAAACTCAAAGCTCTCTGCTGCTGGCACCTCCCCTCCTTCTTCACTGATTTTAACGCTGCCCATAACAGAGTGAAAATGGAAAACAAGAAAGAAAACAAAGCAAAACCCAAACCACTACACACACAACTAAACACTATGCCAGGGAAGAAGCTGAGCTCCCTTTGCCTTCAACCCCAGGCCTGCCATTGAACACGCTGCTGGAAGTTGCAAATGATACACTATATGCAAAATGAATTTGTCTTCTCCAACTAGTCAAAGCCCCCCAAAAACCCGATGAGAGGCCAAGGTGTTCTTAAACTCAAAATGCAGGATATTCCAACGCCGATCCCATCATCAGCCATTTCTGCTCAGCCGTAACAGTGCTGTGGAGTGCATTTGGCCCCTCATCTCTCATTGCCTGGGTGGGTAGTGAACAGGCAATGACAGATGCGTACCAACAGCCTGCAACTGCTCCTAGCCTGCCTCACAGGGAGCAGTAGGTCTCATATTTGGAAAGATCTCAAGGTATCATAAACCTGCTGCTGTCTTCCCTTTACAGCATCATTTCTGTCTCTGATTGCATATGCAACCACGAGGGCACAGGCTATAAAGCCCAAGCCTGCAGCTGATACAGACATCTGTCTGCATTTCTAGATGTTTGTCACCATAGCAATACCATAGTAATTTTTAGTTTGTTTTGTTGCTTTTGGTTTTTTTAAAGCTAGGCTCTTATCCAGTGCAAACAGAGCCAGTTCACAGTTATGTGAGAAGAAATTAATACTCGCAGTGTGCTGCGGATGCGGCAGGGCCTGCTACCTGGGAGCAGGGTGCTGAGAGGAGATGCTCAGCCTCTGCCTCACACCCCACTGCAATTGCAGGGCTCTGCCCACTTCATTCACCAAAGCTGTTTCTGATGCCTGCACCCAGCATCGTGTTGCTACCTACCCATGCTGATGAGCACCATGCTACTGTGCCTCCTTACCTCATCGGGGAGCTCTTATGATTAACTTTTCTCAGAACAATCATCAGATTGTTATGAGCATCCACTTTCAGCTTCTCCCTTAAACAGCTCAGCCAAAAGCAGCTTACAAGACCAGCACAAATAATGTAAAGCCGACTTTTCCTTCAATGCTAGAGTCTATTTCCAGGGTCTGGTAGTGACAGAAGCCTTAATACAACTATCATAAGGGTGTTTTCCAGAACTGCCATATCAACATACATTGGTCAACAGCTTGGTTTTCAGGTGTCATTCACGGGCTACTCCAAGGAATCTGGAAAAAATGAAACAAGCTGATTGCCAGATATTTACCCCCCCAAATAAAATTAACTGTGGTCATGTTCAGAGTCAAGGATACCCAAGGGAGAATCCTTCCAGAAGCAGAAAGGTATCCTTCTGCCAGAAGCTTTTTTTTTTTTTTTTTTTTTTAAAAAAAAAGAGCCAAACACTTGGTACATTTGAGTAATTCAGGAAAGCTGACCCTTTAGCAACCAATGCCCCAACTAGGCGGAGCAGAAGAGCTTAGCAGCACACTCTTCATTAGAAACTAGCAGTTAAGTTAAACAACAGAAAACTGTCTCACAGCATCAAATCTTTGTAAGGTACATCTGTCATAAAATGGAGCAATTTTTGCAAACCTACCCTCCTGATTTGCTAGGACTGCACACTACCCATTTCTGTATGCCAGTTCACAGAGAATAACTGCCTGGTACTCTTCCTGCAAATGAATAATCAGTCCTTAAACGCAAGCAGTAGAGGTTTGTACTGTGATGCTAAAGGCCTGTGGTTGATATATATCTATCAGTCATGCAGAACAACAGAGTGAATAATTTTGTTAAAGGAAAGTGGAAAGGTATCTTTCAAAAGGCCACTGATCTTTAATCATAGATAAGGGAAGAAATCATGTTTCTTTTTGCAGAAAGTAAGTGATCTTCCTTACCAAAAGAGTAATTCTAGCGTGTGATGGACTGCTTCAAAAATGGCTGCCTTGGAGAGAGACAACTGACACAGACCACACACCGTGGCGAAGGTAGTGCAATAGCAATTTATATTTCTGCATTAACCAGTGTCACACAGTTCGAATCCTACTGTGCCAGGTCTGAGATGTGAAGATAGGTGAAAAGAGACACCTATCTCAAGGAGGCTTATTAACTTGGGAACACTGAAACATCTAACAAAATCTCATGGGTTGAGGTACTACAACTTCACTTAGCCATCACAAGCAATGCTCATTTATTGTGGTTTTAATCAATGGAGTTGAAAATGTTCACTAGTTTTTGCTGGTGGAGCCTCTGCTGCAAGGCTCAGACATCACCTCCAACTAAAGAGGGCTCTACCCGCTGCAAGTCACTGCTGCCTTGGTGACTTCATCAGAGGATGCATGCATGAGTCATCCAGTCTTGGGCAAGCCCACCCTCACACAAGAGGGGACTGTAACCTGGCTTGTCCCCAGCTCTTGGATGCCCCAAGTCCTGTTTACGGATGCCCCAGACAAGAGAAACCTGAGAGGAAGGAATGCATCTGGGTCCTGGAGCTGCCTGCCACAAGTCCTTTCTGCAGGAAGGCTCTGGGGCTTTTAAACTAAAGGTGTCCAAGATGGACCTCTGCTTGGTGGAGACAGAAGTGCACCAGCCAAACTGATCAGGTTCGGTCTCTCATTAGGTAGATACGTCAGTTCTCTTGGTAGATACAGGGAGGCGTCCCTCTGACCTCCAATGGTTTTGCTCAGGAGGTCAAATGGCTTGTCACTATTTCATTTGTACCACTCAGAGCAGTAGGAGAAACACTAGATCTGAATTACTACTTTAAATAAAACAGGAAAATAAGTACAGAGAGGATGAAAATCCTCTGTACTGGAAAAAAGTCTCCAGAAGTTATCACAATTAAAATATCATTACAGTATGCACTCATAGCTGGACTGCCACATGAACCTCAAGGATGTCAATACACACGCACGCAAATAACACATACACATCTCCCAGAAAACTCAGTTCAGAAACTGTGCACGTAGCCACACCTCAGGTTTCCTAAAAGATTATTGTCCCTTTCTTTCCTCATCTGAAAGTGAGGAAAGACTACAGGGATGTTTAAATAGATGCTGTTCTCTGCAGTCTAGAGTGCAGAGAAAAAAGCGCAAGGAAACAAAGTTGGTCCTATCTTGCCACATTGCAATATATTTCCCCTCCAAATTAACTTTCTTTATCCATCCTGCCTGGCACCCTGCAAGCTCTCCCCATTCCATGTCACTTAGATGCACTGAGTCAGAGGCTGTGAGAGTTTTTTATCTCCAGGTGAGTATTCACTCTCTGGGCTATGGAGCCAGCATTTAGGCCAGTGGCTCAAACTGCAAGGATATTTCCAGCAAGGCTGCTCCAGCAGCCCTCGGAGCTGAACTGAGGGCTGCGAGCCCAAATGGCACCTTTCCTCCCAGTCCCTCCACTCAGTGCTGAGCTGGAGCTGAGGGTGCAGCAACCACCCCAGCAAACAACCATCTTTAACCTGATAACATCTTAACAGATGACAGCTCATACAAGTACTCCAGCACCCATCAGATATGCCTTTAACAGACTCCTTTTATTGTAACGTGAAGAGCAATATGCCAGAACCAATTCCCAAATTACTGATAAACTTCGGAGGGAAGCAGCGAGTGAGAAAAGCATATATAGAGAACCCATCCCCATCCTCTGTTTTCTCACACACATTCACCCCTTCAATCTCTTCCCAGAGCACCGTGTTAGCCTGTGTGAAGCAGCAAGTTTTAAACCAAGAGGGAAAGGAACTCTGTCAACTTCTTTTAGTTGATAATGACTTAATGTCACCCTTCGCTGCACACTTCCATGATACCAGGCAAGTGACAGAGTCATCATCCTTCTCATAGCCCCTGGTTAATACCAGGCTAACAACAACAGTTGTTGCAGTCAACCCATCTGAAGCAAAACATTCCCAGAATGGTGTCTTCACCTCTGCCCAAGTGCTTTAACCTTGAGTACAAACATCAGTGCCAACAGAGCAAAAATGCTTTTCCTCAGGGACCACAGCCAGCATCTGGTGGAGACCAACTTGGCTTTCGTTCCTCCTGTTTCCCCCCCCAACTCCTTCCAAACACACCTCGCATCCCTCAGTGTCTTCTCAGTCCAGTTACTGGAAGATGACCCCTCTGCCCCCAGGCCTCTCATGACCTAGCAGAGCCCCCATCTCCTGCTGGTATGGGGCTGTACTGGCTCAGCCTCTGCCTCTTTCACAGCCCAAAAGGGAGGCAATACCCAGGGACAAGGAAATACAAGCATCATTTGCAGACAGATGCAGGGATGTCTTGGTAAGACTAGTTCCTCCTGTGTTTCTTGACCTCCCAAGCACTGCCCCTACTGGCAGCTAGCAAAATCTGGAGGAATGGCACTGTTGTTCATGGTAACCTGCAGAGCAAAATATAAGATTAGCACCTTAACAGAGCAAGAGGAACAGTAATAAGTGCCTGCATGCTCTTAAATCAAATATTCTTGCTTCTTTCAGCAAGTTACCACAGCTGTCCATCCCTTCTTCCAGCTGCACGGCCYCAGCAAGACCTTTTGGAGGATACAATCAATGATGTTCACAAGACGGCAGCAATGTCTTGCAGAGCCCTTGAGAAGTGATTAACACCTCCTTTCCATCTCAGCTCAAAGGGAGAACTGCAAAGCAGGAAACAGCGTCATAAAACACCTGCTTCCCGGTCTACCTAAGTCCTTCATCTGAAAGACCTTGCAAATCTCAAACCCAAATTTTTCATTAACTGCTTCCATTCACCATAAGGATACAAAGACTTGGATTCACCTTTTTTTTTTTTTAAGGAAAATATTGTCCTATAATTAAAAGCAGATAACAGTATTCTCTGCCTGGCAACAGCCACTTTAAACTCCTACTTTTATGCTTTTTTGAGCCAGTAAGGCAATTTTACATTACTCACATCTTAAAGAATAAAATTTTCTAGAGAAGAGTTTAATCAATTAATCCTCAGTGCTGTACATGAGATTTTACATGGAGGAATCCAATAAGCTATGGATTGTCAGTAAATCCTTATCTATTTTAACTAAATTCTTATCTGTTCTAAGGGTCTGTAACTCTTGTCCTCAGACATGCGACAGATCTTAAAATCATTCATGTCTGGGTCCCCAAACTGCAAGCTAGACATTTAAAAAACTGCACAGAAACTATTTGGGGGAGTTTCTGGACAGAGAAGGCACCACAGCCCACAGGTCAGTGACTCTTCAAGCATCTTAACAACTCCACAACAGTCTGTTCCTCTTCCGAGAGCGATAGGCACTGCATACTTGAGAACAAGGACAGGCAGAAATGCTTGTTCTACCCTCCTTCATTTTGAGATATTTCTTTAAATTCCAACTTAATGTCCACTTAAACTTGAAAAACCTCATACTCAAATAAATAAATCTTCCAGGCAAGACCCTTCATCAGATTGTATTTGGCAGAGGAGGCACTTTCATCCCTAACTCATGAGAGTATGGAAGACAAGGGGATGAAGAAAATTTCTTAACACTTTAATCCCAAAAGAAAAGTGCCAGAAGTGTGCAGAGAGCATGTGCAATAAAGCACTCACTGAAGAGCAGGTCTTAATTAAACACATGGACAAACACTTGTGTCCTCTCTAGTAATACCACGGATCTCCTCGCTTAGAGGACAGAAGCAGCTGAAAATCACAACTTTTACCTACTGAGAGCGCCAGAGTGGGATTTGGCCCAGTACACTATAGGTGTGTACCCAGCTGCTACAACACTGATCTCCTCAAAACACACTTTGTCCATTCTTTCTGTAGGCCATCTATGTGGGCTTCCCTTTCTGCCTCTGCCTGCCACACTGGCGTTGCTCCTCAGGGCTCCTGGGGTAAGAGCAAAGTCTTTGCCAAGTTAAAAGAGGACTCAAAACTTGTCTCCATGAGACAGCTTCCATACATTCACTTCCTTTTTAGGCAGGGGAAGGAAACAGTTCTCCTCAGCAATCTGTTTATACCATGATATCCATCTGGGGAGGAAGAAAGGAGACAAACCAGCTAAAAGAAAATTTCCCTGAGGAGATAGATGGGGATTATTGGCCAAAAAAACCCCACCAAAACCAACTCTCCAGTGGTCTAATTGTTCCCACTAGCTTCAGAGGAGAGCCCTGCTGCACCCCACTGGCAAGCATTTCAAATGATGCTCACGTGCTTCGGAGCCAGCAAGCCGTCCTTGCATTATTCTCTGCGAGAGACACTGACCCTTCAAAACCTGAATGTAAGCAACTAATCCTTGGCGCTGGAAGCTAGGTTTCACATAGAAGAACCCAATAAGTAATTTTAATCTCCAGTTCTTGAGCTCTGCACAGCCAATGGATTTTCTCTTCTTCGGACGTTTTCAGAATGGCATCCCTTGGCCAGCTGAACTGAAGGGGGCAGGAGGACAGGGGAGAGAAGCAGGATGCAAGATCTACTTGTGCCCCAAACTAAGCTGTTACTTTTGGAATTATCATAGTAAATTATCTCCTTGCACTCTATCCCTTCCTTTGCTAGTGGCAGTATGGGAGAGGAGAACACAGATATTTTAGGAGAGGGCTGCTATTAAAAATTTAAACATGCCATGATTTTCCCCCTTTACCACTGCAGATCTAGAAATTTTTGAATATGCAAGTTTTAAGCATCTCCTGATCAGCAGATAGCAAGCCTTGTGGAGCTACCTCAATGCAAAAGTCAGTAATTCATTAAATAATTAAAAGTATAATAGTGGCAGCACAGCAATATCATATGGAACCTCATCTCTATCTGAAGACACCAAGGACTACCACATTTCATAGAAACAGTAAACAACAACAGACACATTTCTGCTGATGTAATTGATCTCTATCCCCTGCCATATTAACAAGAAAAAGATGCCCGTGTTTATGATGAATTCTTCTAATTAAGAACCCTGTGCAAATGGCATGCCTCTCACCCAAGAGATTTTATCTTAACCAGGAACCCAGTTCAAGGATAAAATTCAGTTGCATAGCTAGGTAAGCACAAATCACAGTGACACTTTTCCTTCTGCTAGGCAGGAGCCAATGAACCATCCCTGGACAACTCATTACTGTTTGCCTCATTCGAGCCACTCATTACACAGGCCTTCACCTTGCAGCACTGCAAGATGTCACACTTGCAGACACCTGAGCACTCTTGATGCTTCATCCCAAAGACACCCCAAGAGGAGAAGCATCATCCTTGGGGGGCAAAGCATGCTGGCACTATGCATCAGCAGGGTATATTCACTTCGGTTTTCCTTGATCCACCTCCCCTCCCTGCAAAATAGCCGTGACTATTTGCACATGCACTGAAGGGAAAGGGATATCAGTCAAATGCCCAGTGGGAAAGATATTCAAAGAGAAAGTCAACAGAGCCTGAGCAATCAGTGTAAATCAAGACTTTAACCTTTCTGAGCCTCCCTCAGACTCTTGATCTGTAAAAGAAGATGCTTAAGCACTTATCACATTTCTGAAGAGTCAAGTGCACCAGACGTGTCAATGCAAAAAATGTTTATTACCAAAAGTACCAACTGAAGTGTCTCAATCTTACTGTCTCTGGACTGTTTCCCCTGTAAAAATCATCAGGCAGAACAGATATCGCTACAAATCTGTTTAACGTAGAAATACAGATTTACTTTCAGCCTGTAGATCTTTAGTAGATAGATCCTTGGCTTGGTGCAATATCTAAGTCCTAACTAATCTGACACTAGAAACTAAGTCATAACTATAGCAGCCAGTACCCCAGTTTCTGGTGCATAAAGCAGCAGTTTCTGTTTATTGACCAGCAGAGAGAAATCTGGCTGCCTAGCAGCTGAATCAGATGGGAGCAGCCCCTTTTCCATGCAGCAAAGAAAATGTTCAGGGAAAATCATCCTCTACCTGCTGCTCT
Source organism: Phoebastria nigripes (assembly GCA_035582835.1). Taxonomy (NCBI): domain Eukaryota; kingdom Metazoa; phylum Chordata; class Aves; order Procellariiformes; family Diomedeidae; genus Phoebastria; species Phoebastria nigripes. Next base: position 1,564,027 of record JAYKAV010001044.1, on the reverse strand, counting down.
CTGTGGTAACACCATTAGGCCATGACATACAGCCGGGTCACTTAATATACTAGGAAAAATTCCACTGATAGCATTTCCCTTGCCTGAATGGGAGGCCGGCTCTTAAATTAGCTCTGGAGGAACAGACAGGCCTCTCTAACAGCAGTCCTCTCCTTCCAAATCACACATCTTCAAAGGAGGGGATGTGGCCGAGCTCCTTCTACAGCAAGGAGCAGCCAGCTCCAGCCCAGTGATACTGAATCCTACTCTATAATCCCAGCATCCTTAGATAATCTTTCCTTCTGGTTTCGGACCTTGAGCATTCAATCTGGCTCAATACAGACTAAAACCACAGCGTTGTACATCCTGCGTATTATATTGTCAACCTATTTAATGGGACGGAGGAAAGGAAGAGCTATCAGATGGTTTCTGTACCTCCCCAAACAAGCAAGAGACTCCAAGAGATAGCATGGGCCATTACTACAGGAGGCAGTCAGCATCTGCAGGGAGGCTGCCTGGATGATACAGTTATTTTAACATCTCCACTTTCTGTGACTGACGCAAACGCCACCATATGTGTGAAGAGGAAATACAAAACAACCCTCTTTTTTCCTAATAAACTCAAATAGCTGAAGTGACAAGGTAAGAAAGACAATATTAAGATTCTACATTTCAGCAAACATTCAAATGTTTTAAATATATTTGAATACTTCCACATCCAGCCTACACTAGGAGCATATACTAAAGACAAAAGTTCTTGCACGCCAGGCTGCTTCATACGTCTTTCTCATCCGCAGGGAGCACGAAGGAAGCTCCTCCAAGTTCATGTAAGCTAGTTCAGCAAACCAAGGAGCATATTGCTGTTCACCTTCACACTCTCAGAAATGCAGAGCGACAACTTCTTTTATGTCAACGCTTACTAAAGCACAGTATAAATACCTTTCTCTTTGCCAGATTCGATGTCTGTCCGGAGAACAGATAGCTGGGCTGCCCTCTAAATGACACTGAAGACATTCCCACGCAGCTGTTTTTCACACGTGCTTTGGTAACGCTGGAGGTACTGAACTGGCAGGAGGAGAATTGCAAATTGTTCTTCTGGAAGCAGAGCCTCCAGGGAGCCCAAGCAGCCCTACCAAACAGGTGGGGATTTTCTACTCACCCTTCTCAGGAGCAAAGGTATTTCCTTTAGATCATCAGGGGTTTCAGTCTATTTTGGCCATTTTTTTCCCCTCAAGTAACTCCAAATAGCCCATTTCTGCTTACAGTGCAGAGCCACTCCGAAGAACCAATTCTGTCCCAATCCCATAGTGCCGTATGAAGACGTTCAAGAAGCAATAGCAAGTATATGTCAAACAGGACAAACCTCCCTAGGGACTTAAGAGTTGCTTGCAGCTGCTAGGAGCCTTCTTGAGGTAGCATATTGCTGCTGCCCCAGAAACATTGTTCCTCACCTCTCTGATCAGGAGAGATGGTCTCCAGCATGCCTCGCAGAGTGGGTTATCCAGCTCAGGTACAGGCTATACCCCAGGGCCCTCACACCTTAGACTGCGAAGTTTCCCCTGCCTGCATTACAGAATTACTAGCAACAAATATTACCCATTATCACTCACCAAAACAACAGAGCTAAAGGCCTAGTCATCCATTTGTAACTTTTCATCATCCAACTGATGTTGTCCAGACTGCTGGAGTCTGAACTAGTCACCTATCCCTTCTCGATACCTGYGACAGTGGATGTCCTACATTCAGACTCCTATTTTGGGGGGGGGAAATGAGTACAACTAGCTGAATTCATCCTTGTAAAATTCTGCTCCTACAACAGTAGATAGTGCTGCTTGTGTTTGCATTTGACTATTAATAACTTGTGGCAAAAAGGCCATATGCCCAGTCAGATGGTATTGCCCATTACAACTTGTGCCATGCGCCACTGGACAGGAATATAAGYGTTTCAGCATGCAGGCACTCATGTTGCTGTTATCTATCTGCTTTAAGAACTTGGTAGCAAGACAAAAAACGAATACATAGTAAAAATGCCAGGAGTGTATTCCCAGATGCAAACACTCTTTTTTCTGCAGAGAGAATGATTAAAGTGCCTACAGTGTATTTTTTCCCCCAAGAAGAGCAAATCACACAGGCTACTGGTCTGAGCACAGAACTAGAATCCAGACGCTGGTTACGGATGTCACTCAGCACCAAAAACAACGTAACATGGGCAACCTCACTTTACCCTGATTAAGTTGAGAATTTAACTCTCCAAAGTCAGAGTTAAGACTGAAGAAGCAGCAGCAGCCCCAAGGAGCCCCACTGCCATGCGGGTCGCCACCACAGCCCCCTACAGAGTGTTTAAACAGCATGCAGTATTAGGGCTGAGGTGGGAGAAGCTGAAGTCCAGCTCCCAGAGCTCAGCAAACACCCTGAGATTTATTCCTGTTCAACCTGGAAGGGCAGCTTATCGTGACAAGAAGTCATGCTGTTAAGCAGTAACAGGTTTAATGATTAACATTTGCACATACAGGAATCATTTAGAAGCCTTTTCTAACCTGTCTCCCCACTTGCGCTCCAAGTGGCTTATCCTCAAGTGCTGTTTCTTCCCCCAAATGAACACGCAGAAAAAAATGCACACCAAAACCTGAGTTGGCACTTAGGGTAATTGAGGGGGTGGAAAGTTCCCGACCTCCCCAGACACGAGCCAAATTTATTCCCCCCAAGCTATCTCAGCCCCCTCAGGTTATGCAAAGTGCCAAAGCGGTTTTTAAGTGGCCAACCCATCACTGACCACGGGTGGGGAGGTGATCCAAATTACCAAGGCAAGCGAAACCCTAACAAGAATGCGGTACGGCCAGTCACAACAGCAGCTACCACAGGACAAACTGAGTTTTAATTGTCTCTGGGTAGTAGCTTGAATCCAGTACCAAGTTCTTTGAATTCATATTGGTACACAGTTAATATCCAAGCTGTCTTGGCTTCACTGGTATTTTAATCAGAGTTAATAACCAGAGGTTAGCAGACCTGAATAATGAACGTACCTTTTTTTTTTTCTCTTTTTCTTTTCTTCCTTTCAGCAGAGTTTGAGGCTTAATCTCAGCCCTACATCAGAGAAATGGGGGGAAGAACATCTTCTCTCCCCAACCCTTTATCTTACTCATCTATGGAGGTTATAAACTCCCTGGGACAGAGGCTGTCTTTTTGGTTCACATTTCACCTTGCACAGAAGAGCCCCCGGTCTGGATACCCAAACACCCCCATAAGGAGGGATCTGCAGACTATCAGGAGGGACCCAGCAGCACAGGCTGTATGTGAGGTCTGGGCTTAGGAGCAAGATGTACAGGAGATCTCAGGCTGTGTAACTCTGATGTGCAAATCGCTCAGAAAAGGATGGCAAGGCGACTGGTAACTCCAGGCAGGCTTGCAGCAGCCCCTAACAGTTCAACAAGTATTCAACAAGTTGCCCTGCCTCACTCTCCCATCCCAGAAGAGCCCCAAAACAAGTCCCTCACGTACAGAAAGAGTCTGCTACGGAGATACACATCCAGCTGTGAGCCGGCCTATGCACTGCCCCGGCATACAGCGTTACAGCCAGGGCAGGGGAAAGGCTGGCAGCTGCCGGAGCTGGCTGAGTTTTCATAGAGAACAGCTTCTCTCCATGTCTCTCCTTTTGCACCTGAACCCTACGCACACTGCCAACACTCACTCAGCTCTTGCCAAGCAGACCCAGCTAATGGCTGGAGCCACCCCGATCGCAACCCAGCGGGGATCTGAACCCTGCATTGCAGAGGTGCTGAGCCCACACCAGGCCCACCCCCCTCTCAAAGGGCCACCAACTGATAGGCAATGACCAAAATGCATCTAAATTTACCCACATCAGATATGGGTCAATGATATGGGACATTGACAATGATATGGGAATGAAAAATATTAAATTGATAACTCAAAGCAAATTCTGATCTAGATAGATAGAAATATTTTCCATTCAGATTCAACTCACCTACTCAAGACTGGAAAGATACGAATTGCCTTTAATGATTCAAAATAACCTTCTGGCAACATGCTTCATGGCTGTCCTTGCCACAGAGAATGCTGTGGACCACAATTAAAGCTTCACACAGGGCCAGCAAGTCAAATATAGCAGTGGGAGGTGTATTTCTAGTGGAATTATAAAAGCATTAACAGAAAGTTAGACAAGAAAATTGATAACGTAACGTGGATCCTCAAAATTTACTTAGTCTTAATGAATCTGTCACAAGACTCAGTTTAGCAAATTCCTGGACATTTAATACTGTGCGCTGCATTATTTTCTAATTTCTTAGACTCATTGCTATACAAACTAGGGAGTTCAAATGGTCACCGTGCATTTCTGCTTTCTAACGCTTTGAAGGATTCTTCCACGGTGAATAGCACCACTCACCCATCCCCCCAAAAAAGTCAAGATATTTAATTTAAACTTTAGATGTTACAGTTTTGGATTCTGCTGAAGACCAGCCGAAGGAACTGAGTGCATCTGCATACTGGGTTTTCTGAACATGCAACCCACAGGCAGCAACAACTTCCCTTTTGCACACTCGTGAGCTGGGGAACTAGAATAACACCTTACAGGGCTCCTAAGGTACAGGAGGCACAGAAGAATAAGAAGGGGATCCCTTCATACACCCAGTTCCCGTCAGCACTCTCCCCTCCTGCAGCTGCTGCTCCTGCCCAGCTGACTGCCAGGAGTCCCTGCTCCTGCATACCAGGCGATCTGGGGACACAGACTCATGCCGGTGTGTCAGGGAGCTGCCACAGCTCAGAAGGTCACAGAGCATCCTGTGCAGACGCTGCAAGAAGGCAGGCGCGAAAGGTTAGGGGGAATTTTCTCATCCCTTCTTCAGCGCTTGCAGTGATGCTAATAACTATTTATCCATTCCTGCCCCTTCTTTATGATGCCTCTTAGGAGATATTGGGGAAAGGCAGAAGAAAGATACAGAGCATCCCAATCCCCTTTAAGCTCAATGCGACAATTATAATCCTCTAACTAAAAAGAAAGAGGAGGAAAAATGGGATGGGCTGTGACAGGTTGGGAGGACTAAATCCCCATTAACTAGGGCACCAAGATATAAAGGGCTCAGCTTTGCACACGTCATACACCTCTAACAAGGTCCCCGCAGTACACTGTCCCTGCCAGTTCCTCAGTGAGCAAGCGCAAGCGAGATTTGGTGAGACCCACTGCCCCAAGGATGCTGGCAGTGGGCAAGAGGACTTTACTGCCAGGGCATTGCCATGCTGAGACTAACATGTCCAAGACCATGGGGGTGGCAGGAGCACCCAGGTAGCCCCCTTGATTCACAGGTGCAAGGGGCAGCAAAGGTCAGAGTGGTACCAAGCACACAGGGCTGAGCTGCACAATTAATGGCTGAACTGCAGGAGAAAGGAGAATATACCAAATAACCTATTTTTCATATTAGCCTGCCAAGCACAATCATTTATATCACCCCACCATGTTTCCCTTCAACTCCAGCACATCGTTCCTGAAGGTGAGGCTTTGGGCCTAAGAAAATTAATGAGTAAATAATTTATAATTGATAATTATTTTTAATAATGCTGTAAGCTAAGTGATGCAAGCAGATCAGCAGATTTTCCCTACTACCCGATGTGACTCAATCTGTATCCTGCACTGTAAGGACAGCGTTGTTTACTTTCACTGTAAACCACCTCCTCCTGGCTCGTCTAACATGTGGCATGAGATTTGTGTCTGTTCAAGAACCTGATCTGAGCCAGCAGTCCATTCGCTGACTTAAAACCCTTTCACACATGGCCAAAGGGAACTTTTGATAGGTGCTTGGGCAACCTCTCCAAGGCCAAACCTCACTTGACCACATCTCATCACTGCCTGACCCAACAGGCCTTCTGTGATGACCACAGCTAGTTCTGAAGGATCACGGATTTCCCAGTCCTTCCCAAAATTTCTTTGGGAGTGCCCAGCCAGTGTGGTCCAGTTTTCCCAGCACAGACTGGAAACGCCCCACAGGGCTGCTCAGCTAGCAGGCACGGCACAGCAATGGGGCATCCCAGGGCACGGCACAACCAGACTTAGACCACCCAAATGCAGAGAGGATGCAAACAGAGGCAAGTTTGCTCAGATTTGCTCCAACAGATTTTTTGAAAGTGTTACCTCATTGCAGAGCATCCATGCTTCTGCTGCAACCCAAGCTCAGTATAAACACCACAATGCACTCCGAGCAAGGGGAGAAACATGACTGTGCTTACCCCAGCCTGCATCTGGTACTGCCAGGGGAGCCAGCTCTGCTGTCCCCGAACACAAAACCAAGAGCCTTAGCATCACAGAAGGATCACAGTAGCACCAGCAGGGATGTGGCAACTCAGGGTCCCTATGCTGGGGATAGGATTATGCCCTACCTGTTTGTCACTGCCCCTATCAACCCGCCCAGAGATCACTTTGGGAGGCTGTGCCCTACCTTTAGGTGTAAAACAGGTACTTCAGCCAAATTGAGACATCCCAGAAGGTTAGGAAACACATACGGCCTACTGCATCAGCAGCCTGGTGTAGCTGGTAATTCCTACCACGCAACTAGATCCAAAATGTCTCCCAGAAAGGTACGAAGAAAAAAAACCAAAACAACAACACATATATAGTATAGCACTTGGGAATTATAGCATGATCACATCACTGCAACAGGAGTCTGCAGTGAGTACTTGCAACATTCACACTTCCTAACTCCAATACTTTACTATTAATTTTTACAATTTAAAATTACTTTGGAAAACTACACAGGGAGCACAGAATTTTTTTAACTTCATTGTGTGGATGTGATGGCTCCCATTTGCACTGCTACTGTATCCCTGTTCCCACACTTGGAGACTAACTCACCAGTTACCCATGGAGCTGCACTGCTTTTTGCAGCTCTTACATGCTCTTCCTCATTTATTAGGCTTTTTAATGCATACTTGATACCAAAAGGCACAAAGGTACAGCATGGCATTACTGAGCACAACACTCTCTGGCACCAAATACTTTGTTCGGGGCACTCAGCATGCGAGCAGATGGAAAGCATCAGTGTTTTCCAATTTTGTCCTGCAGGAAGACTTTTTCAGAGAACCTCTGAAGACACCTTCATTCGGTAAGAGCACTTTTCCAGCCAAGACCCAGCTGTCTCAGGATTCAGCCCGTCCAAAATAAAAAAGTCAAGAAAAATATTCCTATTTTTTTCCCTCCTGGGCCCACAAAATGGCTGATGCAGGTTTCAGCACAGTTGCTTATTTTTCTCTGCTACTTTAAAACAAAGCCTCCTCACAAGAACCACATTTCAGCTTAAAAGATGAAACATTTGGAAAGCAGGAGAAAGAAAACAAGAGGTTAAAGTAGATCATTTTCTGCAGTTGTAGCCAAGTGTCAGCAGTGCCCGTGCTATAACAGAGTCAGAAGTTGGAGCATTAACCCTGCCTGACCATGGCAGCCTTGAAGCCTAGACTGCAAAGTCAACCCTGCAGCTCCATCACGGCAGGACGACCAAGCAAGCATCATCAGCCTGGCTAAAACAGCTTCCCTGCCCAGGGGCAGCCCCACGCAGCAGCCTCATTCACATCCCGGGGCAGCATGGAGCTGACACTCCAACAGTGCTGCCGGACCTCCACTGCTACCGCAGAAGGAGCTGGGGCAGGTCTCTGCAGGGACGATGCCCCTGAAGCAGCTCCAAAGAGAGCACGCAGCTGCCTGTCAAAAACTCAGTCTCTACCAACACTGAGAAATTACCCATATGCTCAAAGCACATCACAACATGGGTAATTTCTCTGCAAAGATGGTGCCCAAGAGACCCCTTTTTTTTCTTTTTTTTTATACGTACCCCTATATATCTCACTGTCTCCACAGCCACAAGCACATTTGGACCCGGAAATCTGATGAGGACAGTCCAGCTCCTGTGCTCTATCACTTTTATTAGTTGCACGAATATGTGCTTATAAAAATACAGTGAAAGACAGCAGCAGGTAGGACACAGCCTTTCCTCATAAATCCTGTTGTTCAGCACACAGAGCTCACCGTGCTGCGCCTTTAACGTCTTCCTCTTGCAGCAGATCATCCCTGACCTGCTGCATTTCTGCTAACCCTGTTCTTGGTTCAAATGGGTACAAAGGGTGAACTCAACCAAATATTTTGCTAAGGTTATCTCATCTCCAGCCCTTTACAAAACTTGCAAGCTAAGCCTCCCAAAAGCCCTGTGAAGCAGATGCAAATCTCCATTTTAGACTTTGGGGAAACTGAGGCACGGAAGCCTGTAAGGAGGATGAGTCTGCAGTTCAGCCAGTAAGCCAGCTCGACTCCCAGTCCATGGGTCTCGCTTTAGTTATGTCTTTACCTTAATGCGATAGTACGCGACGTGTTGTGGATCACGGCCTCTGCACTAGGCGCTGTACAGGCAGAACAGCAGCGACAACTGACACGACGAGCCCCAAAGAGCCTACAACCCTACCACAGGAGCTGGCAGATAGGGCTGGAGGAGCACAAGGGAGCAGTCTTCACCACCCAAACAGGAAAAAGAGAACGAGGTCCTGCGACTGTCACTGAGATGCTGTGGGACAGGAACAACCAGCCGGCACCCTGGGGAGATCCAAGGAAGAGCGAGAGATCCCGCCCAGCCACGCTCTGCACCCGGGCTTTCCCTGCAGAAGGGAGGCGATGCACGGCACGGGCGAGCCAGGCTCCCCCGCTGACCCGTGTCCTTCATCCCCAGCACGTTCGCTTCTGTTTATTTCATTGCCTTTGTGCTACGCTGCATGTTTTTCTAACAGGAATAACTGAAGTCATTTTTCAGCGCTCCAACACGAGCAGTCCCAGTTCGGTGCCACTGACACAAAACCAGATCTTCTCGCCTTGCCTTTCAAGTGACTCCCGACCTGCCCGCCTCGGGAGGAAGCGCCTGGGCCAAATTTCGCCCACGGCAAACAGCGACCTCAGATATCTCTCAAAGCCTTCTGTTTCCAGCAAACACTGCTAAATTTTTAGTAAATCTTGAGGTTTGCTAGGGCATTTTTGTAAATGCAAAGACAAATCTAACTGGGGAAGCAGCTGCATACTGAAAGAACGCTTCAGCTGGCTAAAACTTGCAGCTGCTTCACCCACTTATTTAACGGAAAGGCTCTGGTAAAAGATGATCTTCAGCAGGTCTGTGTTTCACCCCCCACACCTCTACACACCATCCCAGGCGGCCCAGATGGCCACGCTGCCCGAGCCCCAGACCACACTAGAGCTACCTCGTCACTCTGATTAACAATTAAGGCCAGTGCTTCCAACTGGATTTTATTAATATTATTATTGTGAACCATTTCTTTTATTTTTATTTTATTTTTTAATGTCCCACATGGGCCACTGGGACAAATTAAATATAAAATTGTTTTCTGACATTTAGGCAAATGGCATTCATTCCCACATTTTTAAAACATAAACACCGTAAATAAAATATTAAGCTGTCGAACTGTCACTGAATCTTCCTCCTGCAGTAATACCCCCAGAGAAATAGTTACGAAGTCATCCTTTCCCAGGGAGCTGGCACAGGCCTCTCATCTGGCATTTATAAGAGAGATCCCACAGACATCCAAAAAAATCAAGAGTGTTGCAGGGGTCTGGCCACAGCAGGAACGGCTGCCACAAAACCCCAAGCGTTAAGGGCCACCCCCCCACACCCTAAAATTAACTGGGAAGAGCAGCGGCCATATAGGTGCAGGGCAGAGCCGGGCGGGTGCTGGATTTTGGCAGGGGAATGGGCCAGGCTGAACGGCACAGACAAACCCAGCACTTGGAGGGGCACCTGCCCCCTGCAAAAGCATCGGCACTACGACCTGCAGCTTCTTTTCCATCTCGTTTCCAGCACCCCAGATGTTTGCAGAGCCACAGGGAGTGGAGCTGCTCTGCAGGCTGGCACAATGGAGAGCCCAAGTCCCCTTTGCTTTTCCTTTAACTTGAAGGGAAGAAGATGTTTTAAGAAAACAAGAGCGTTTCATAAGCTGTTGAACCTGGCGACTTCACCGGCTTGCTCACCGTGCCTCCCCGGACTCGGGTTCCTGCTGCCTGCAGCTGAGGTGGTCTGGCTTACAGGCAGCGCAGCAGCCTTGGGGAAACCATTCAGCCTCGGGGAGACCATCCAGCCTCCGGTGCTGTGTTCACGTGTGTGCAAACTGACACACGGCCACCCAGCGTAAGAGCAGAAAGAAACCTATCTGGCCATATTCCTGATCTTTGCCCCAAAAGGCAGGAGACTCAAGAGTGAGCAACCTGGTAGGAGTCAAACGATAAGGGAATCGCCACTTTCTACCGCTGCAAGAGGCTGCTGAAATGAGCTGTGGCATCTCATTAAATATTAGGCCTTCTCTCTCCACAGCATAGCAGGACATGAAATCAAACCTGTACTTTATGAGCCTGACAATATGCCAATGCAAGGAATTAGTGCTCTTCCCCTCTTGTTTGTTTGTTCGTTTTTTTTTACTTAGGATCCACCTCGGTTCCCAGAGTTACATCCCCGAGGCTACAAGACCTGCCTCCAGGCAGGCACACATGGTGGGAGACCTGTGGGATACAAGTCCCTGAAAAATGGTATCACTTATCGATCCACGAAAGCTGCAGCTTATCCCAGTGGTGAAGGAAACAGCATCCCCTGAAAGCTGCACACAGAGGGAATGTGATGAAGGGATGGGAATAAAATCATTCACAAAGGAACGGCACCTGCTCCGTGGAATTCAGATACCCACAGCTAAAGTGCAACAACCCCGTTATAGGTTGCTACAGGTGCACAGAAGACAAATGCAGCAGAGTGCACTGTTTGGCCAAGTTAAGTCTATCGGGGCCTGAAGAACATACATCAGGGTAGTCTTACACGCTGGCAAATACAAGCGTGGCTAAACTCGCCAGTCTGGATACTCAGAGAAGCAGGTAAACCCTAGCCACTGCCTATTTTCTGGCTACACAAGAGGGGAAAAATCAAACGACACCTTTCCTCGCCAACTTGCTCGATGCCTACAGACACCTCCCATTCTCAGCAGTGTGTCCCAGAGGAGTCTCCCGCTCGCTGTCTCACAACAGGCAGGTGATGCTCAGTTCAGCGATGTTTGCAGAGAATTTAGAAACCCTTTGCTACAAGGGAAAAGGACGCCTTCATCGTGTCTCCCCGGTGCTCATTTTATGTGGCTGAGCACAGAGGTGGGGAGCAGCCAGGAGAGCTGAGCCCAGGCAACCTGAGCCAGTATTACAATATAGGGTCTCTCAGCTGCCGAACAGGCTCTAGTGGGGTCACAGAGAAGATACACAGGTCACAAAAGTTGGCAGGACAAAGATAAGAGACAACATACCTGCTCCAAAGAGCAATTGCGCACCAGCCTAACACCACCCAGAGCATTTAATTAACGATACTCTTCTGTCTCCATCTTTCAGGTGCGTTGCTGCTTTCCTACCACCCCAGAGAAGTCAGCAAGCTGGACAAGCCCAAGGGCAGCCTCACATCCAGCTTTTGACTGGGAAATCCTCAGTCTCCCAGTCTGGGACTGGGACTCCCCATCCTCAGCAAGCACAGTCAGCCAACAGCAAAATTCCTCTTTCAAAGCTACCTACCAGCCACCACCCTGACTACCAAGCTTTGCTCACGCGACAGCGATGGCCTTGCTCTCTTCAGTGGGACACAGGTACGCTGAGCGAGCTTCCCACGCTGCAATCTTTAGAGGCGGGAGGACAGAGTTATGGGCTCTGCCCATCAGCTCCATGCTAAAGCAGAAGAGCAGCACATGGTGAGTGATTAACCGCCCATACGTAGCGTCGAAATGATGCCAAAGCCCCTCCAAAAGACACATTGCACAGCTTCTGCCTCCAGGAAATTTCCAAGGAGTAGGAGGCAACCTCCTGTCTGGGAGGGACAGAAAAGACCCCACAGAAGAAGTCCATCCTCCAGAAACACCCAACACACAAACCAACTGCCAGAGGTCCCAGGGCTCCTCCTAATTGATGTGAAACTATGCCGTGCTCCAGAGAAAAAATGCATTCCTAGGGCTGTGGTACTCACTCGTGTTTCCACCTTCCATGGCGGGTGGAAGGGGAAGCGTGCAGGGGCTCAGCGTGCCACTGAGTCAGCCCTGCCCTTTACCAATTTCTGCATTTTTATTTCAAGCATCTGTAGGACCTGTTTGGGGAGAGGCTATTGCAGACAGCCCACRTGTCAAGATTTCTGGATATAAAGCAGGGATCTGGAGGATCACTATTAATGTATGAGCTATTTCTGGGACACTGATCTCTGACAGCCCAACTTCAATATTCAAAGATTCCCCTTGCTGACTCCAGAAGTCAGACATCCAGATTTTAAGTTTAAAGTTGTGCTAATAAACATGAGGTCAACAAATAACAAACCAGTTTCAAGCTGAGACTTGCAATCGACTACAGTTTTTACCTGAGGTGATTTTTATTCTTCGTATTGGGAGAGAATAAAGAAGAAAATCACAAGCTCAGAAAGCACTTCAGTTTTTAAAACCCATGCAATTCACCTTCATTTGCCCAGGATTTGAAATGTCACTGCATAGACGCAAGAGCAGAACTCTTGGACTTGCTCACTCAAAAGACAAGATTTTTTCTTTTTCCCAGACAGAAAAGCAGCCAATTTTAGAAAATTGAAAAAATATTTTCCAGAGACCCGTAAGTCACATGAGTCACCCTTATTTGCAGATGAGCCCAAACCTGAACTCCAACACCATCACTCATGCAGAGCTGAGGAAACCAAAAGCTGCATCAGAATGGGCAGCTTGTCTCAGTGGCTCTGCAGAAGGCCAAGGGACACAAGAAGCATGCGGCGTATAGGCACGCCTCTGCTTACACAAGACTGCCGTTATTTATTAAGTCAAGTAATTTAACTTCACAGGGAATGAACTCAGGGTTGAGGGCTCTGCACTGCAAAAAGACAGCCACTTCTCTAGATTCATCATTTCTCCAGCAGGGTGGTTGAAATGGCACATTTTCCGCGCTGGCTGGGAGAGGGTGGTGGGCAGTGCCGCAACCCGCACGCTGTGCACCCAGCAGCCGGGGTAAGGATGCGTGCTGAGGACCGCTTTGCACAGCTATAGCCCCTGCGTAGCCAGCCCCACAGGCTCACATGGTCAACACAGCCCATGAGACCAACTGCTCAGACCCCCGGCTAGATGCCACCCTCTGCAGGGGGGTGCTGTCCCCAGGCCCCCGCTGACCTTCCTGCCCTGTGCTCACCTGCAGTCACTTCCCTGCTTCAACCCCAGCAGCACAGGCAGAGGCCACGGCCGGGATGGCTCGTTATTCGCCTCCCATTGCAGCGAAGCCCGTTAGGCTCTCCGATAGCCATGCCGCTGCATAGTTACAGCAGCACATATATTGCATTTTACCAGCTCGCCTCTCACAGCAGCCCACCGAATCCTTGGGATACCGCTCTGCACACACGAGGGGAAACCCAGACAAAAGAAGCCCACAAAATCCTCCTGTTTCCATTCTCTATGCAAACGGATTGTGGCAGGATGTGGTATTTCCACCACACCTCGCTGTCAGGTGCATCAGGAGAGAGTCCTTCTTCATCCCAGCCACTGCCTGCTGGGGGGAGCAGGACTTACTCGGGGGGGCTGGCCCATCGTGGGACCCCAGTTACAGAGGGACAGGAGAGGCAAAGGATGATTATTTTTCCCTGCTAAGAGATTTCAGCTGTGGAGCAGAGCTGGGATGCTTTATGTCGTTCTGCGAGCAGGACCAGATTTGGAGCGGCTGTTGCACGGCACTATAGCTTGTAACAACAGGCTTTGTGGTTAGCCGTGAGCACATACTGCCTCCCCCCAAACAGCAGCAATATAACAACGTGTGGCACTGCCACAGCATCCTCCTCCCGAGGATTTTAAGGTGCTTGGCAGACAATATGGATTCATGTAACCTCACAAGCCCTCTGAGAAGGAGTAAAGTAAATGCAATAAAAAAATGGAAGGGATAAGCAGGGGAATGGAGAAATAAAACTGCCAGAGCAGCATGTTCAAGCATGCGCAAGAAATCAGGGGCTCAGGGGCAGCTTCCCCTGCCGCTAAGGTGGAATCCAACAGGCAGCAGTGCTCCAAATCCTCTGTTTGTTCAAGTCGGCCCTGGCCAGCCTGAGAGCGCTTCCCAGCACACCCCGAAGGGCTACAGCAATAGCAGCACTGGCACAGAGCTCCTCGCCTGGGAGGCACCGTATTCATTTCCACAGTCCTGCTCTGCAGAGGGTCTCGCAGCAGAGCAGCCTGAACTGCTGGCAGCCCCCGGCCCTAATGAGTGGCAAATAATGTCCTCGCTCTGCCCGAGAGCCTCAGTTTTGACTTTTGAGTTTCAGCAGCTGCAAGCGATGGCTGAGGGTCTCAGCTGAAGGGTTTCCACCCTGCTGCCCAAGGGCTGGGGCTGCTCTGACAGCATTCTCCAACCATTCATGAGGCTTCCCAAACACCCACACACACACCTGCCACCCCCACTTTACAGGTGGAGAAAAGAGACACAGGCCAAAAATCCCAGTGCCAGTCGAGGAGGGAAGCAGAGAGCCCCAGCACCCAGCCCCTGCTCTGACTCTGACCAGGCTGCTGCTTTTGTTCACTTCCATGTGTGCGTAACGGGCTGATAAATGGATTTGCAGCCTAAGAGTGACACACAGTGCAGTTCCCGAACTGCTTCAGCTGGATCACTCCTGGGAATGGTATTGCTGGGCCACTTTTGCTCCAGGGGCTGGTTTATTTTTTATGAAGCTATTGCCTAGAGTTGGGAGAGTTTTATTGATGCTATTATACAGGCTGAAGGAGGACAAACCTCCCTCACGGACAGAGCAGAAAGGTCCTCATCATCCTTAAGTCAGGAGCTTGATTTTATCACCCTACCAAGCCCACAGATACCCAGGGAGGACAGAGTGTGGGGCTTTGAAAGCAAATTTGAAGTAGCACATCAGAGCACCACTACCACCCCTCGGGTTAGCAAGGAGGCCCGAGGGCTCCCCCATCTCCCACCCTGCCCAAGCCCTAGCCTGAGCCTGACTTGCAGACTGCCGTCTCCGGCTTAAAACAGACAAAACTCAGAAGCTGAGCCCAGGTCCCCCATTTGGCAGCAAAGCGGAGGGAGCTGAGGCAGAAGCTGGTACCAGCTTCACAGTCCCCCACTGCCAGTGCCGCTCGCATCCCCCAGCCCGATGCCCAGCAGCCGGCTAGCCAGAGGAAGGGCTTGTGAGAGGTCGTGGCTCTTATCTGGTTCTGGTGGGAAAAAACTGTGATCATATATATATGTGTGTGTGTGTATATATATATGTATATATGCGCCTCTTGAACGCGAACCAAAAACCTTCCAGCTGTTCACCCACCCTTTTCCTCAGCCAAGGGCAGCCGCTCGCAGCCGGAGGAGCAGCGCCCGGGCGAGCCGGCGGAGGCAACTCGCAAATACTTTACCCACGGCATTACTCTATTCCCCGGAGGTTTGCCCACCCCGCTCTCCGATTGTAACGGCTGCCATGGTGACAAGGACGAATGCTAAAATAAACACAAAGCAACCCGAAGGCAACGCGAAGCCCTCCTCGCTCCCCTTCGCCCCGCTCACCCCCGCCCGAGGCGGCGGCTCCCCGAGCATCCCTCCCCGCCGCGGCAGGGCGGGGATGCTCGGCGGCCGCGGCTCACTCACGATGAGGGGGATGGTCCTCTCTTCCCGGCGGAGCTCCAGCCTGCCGGCCGCCCTCTGCCCGCTCCGGGCGCTGCCGCTACCGCCGCCGCTGCCGGCGGACCTGCCGGCGGCCACCGAGCGGGGCTTGTTGTCCTGCCATAAGTAGTAGAAAGTGCCCAGGATCCAGGCGACGGTCAGGATGGCGATGGCATTGGCCCTGATCCTCCTCATGCCGAGCGCCCCGGGGGAGCCTGGGAGCGCTGCCTCGACGGGCAGGGGCGGCTGCGGGAGGAAGGAGGGGAGAGGCGGTGGCGAAGCGGCGGCTCCCCCCGCACCGCTCCGGCTCCGGCTCCAGCCCCGGCCCCGCGCCGCCCAGCCGCCGCCGCCGGGTCCTAACGCCTCGGCCCCCCGCTCCGCCGCAGGGGGCGGAGGGCTCCGCGCCTCCTCCTCCTCCTCCACCCGGCCTGGCCGGCGGGGGGAGCAGCTGGCCGGGACTGGGCGCCAAGGCTGGGAGCCGGCGCTCCAGCTGGAGCGGGGAGGGGGCGGCAGCCCCGGGAAAGCGGGTGCTGGGATGTGGCGGTAGGGGCCCCATGGCGGGGAGTGGGTGACACAGGCGCTGCCCCATGAGGCAACTGCTGGGACGCGGGTGCCACAGCAGCCTGCCCTCCTGCACCACTAGCCCAGCTCCCTGCCCTTGGTGGCCCCAGTGCCACACGGTACTCTTTGCAGGTGGCCGGTGAGGGTACACCATGGCACCCCATAGCACATGGGATCTAGGCACCCACTCCATGGAGATGGGTGCATCCCCAGCTGTATCTCACATTGAAGCCATGGGGGTTCACAGAAGCAGGTCTCTTGGGCTGACACGATGGACCTGCCCAAGCACCCACTCCTACAACCGCCCAGCAGTCACACACGGTGGCACAAGGGCCTGGGGAGCACTACAGCCATGAGGCCTTCCGAGCCCTGCAGGAGGGGAAGAACGGCAGCAGAGGGGCAATGATGACACAATTCCATATTACAGGGCATTGCCAAAGCTGCAGCAGTAAAAAGCTCACTGAATCCAGCCCTGCGGGCAGCTTAGGCAACAGACCATCCAGCTTGTGAAACCAAGCTACATTTATGCACAGTGCAGCTGCTGTGCAACTAGGGCTTAAGGGTTTGAGAGAGCAGGAGGAGGTACCGAGAAAACTCTACCAGTGAAGACACGTGCTTAGAGAATGTGGGTGCCTCAAAGGCACCTGACGAGGGGATTAGAGGATTTGAATTACAGTACGGAAAATGGCAGCAGGGTTTCTAAATGGCTTTTTGCCTACCTTCCTCCTGGCCAAATCCCTGTAAATGTAATTACAACCTGCCCTGCTAAATTGCCCTTTCAGGTTTACCTGCACACCGCTTGTTTCCTGAAGCACAGCACAGTACAAAATTCATCCATCACTTGTACTGTGCTAGCACTCGGGGCAGAAAACTCTTGCTAGGACCACCACCTCCCAGGGCTGCAGCATGGCTCCACACCAACCTCCCTGCAAAGCACACTGCACTCCTGATGGGTTACCATCAGCCACCTGCAGCTTCCCAGGTCAGCTGATCATAGCCAGCAGCAAGGGGAAGTTTGAGACATTCAAGGCAAAAACAAAGTCCTCCAAGGGATCAACAAAAACACGATTAGTCCAAGCTGCCCAGTCCACATCTGTCCTAGTGGTACGAATAACCTGTGGAAGCTGGGCTCCCACTGTTTTCGTTCTCTTTCTCTTTCACAGCCCTACAAAAAAAAAGCACGGCAGCTCTCCTATGTGGGTTTGGATCCAGCAGCTGCCTGGGTTCCAGAGGGACAGGAAGAGAGGCAGCTGTATCCAGGATTCAGAAAAGGGAAAGACACAGGAGAAAGAGGTGTTCATGTCCCTGTGACAGCAGAGCCAGCCCCATACACTGTTTCCTCTTTCACCACTGTGCAGATCGTACCAGACTTTGCTTGATTCCTTCTGAGTCTTTTCTCACCATCCTGGGAGATTCACTACAGAAAACCAAATCACTCAAACAGTGATGGAGAAATGTGTGTGAAACAGGAGAAAACTCGCTGCCCCAACACTTGAACTAAACAGACCGCCTTCTCCTGCCTTTCCAAGCACACTGCTTCCCCCTTCCACCACAGCCATTCATTTTCTTCCTCCGTGCTAGCACACCCTATAAGCTGCTGTGCTGTCACTGTTGCCTCCCCACACCACATTTCACCACTTTCAATCATCCTGATGGTGATCCCCACCCCACAAGCATCTCGGCCTCAGCCAAGCCTCTAACAGCTGAGAAGTCCCCTGCAAGGTCAGCCCAGCATCTCCCCTTTTCTGCTCAGAAGAAACCCAGCTCCATGACTCTTCAGATTCAGATTCTCCGGGGACAACATCGTTCTGAGTACTCTTCCCTTTCCAGAGCAGATACCACCTTCTGGACAAAGATGCTTTGCACTTTATTCCCTATGCAGGACAAGGGCCGGAGGAGCCCTATATTTTCACAGCATTACTGCTTCACTTTTGCAAGTGCAGTCTAACATTTGCCATCTGCTAATAAATCCCAGCACCTTGTCCATACTACAGTACAGGCCCACACTCTTATGGCTGGCCCCAAGCCTCCCCCTGCCTGGAGCAGCCATCGACCCCTATGCTAAGTGGGTGCAAAGCACTGCCAGGTGAGCAAGGGAGCAGAGTAATCCGGTCCCGCTGTGTTTCAGAGCTGCAGTTGCTGCCCAGAGGAACATGTCAGCAAAGAGCGCGGGCTGTGTTGGCACTTAAGCTCCGTGCATGCGTGCAGGGAGCCGGGCAGGGCAGGGCGGCACTGCCCGTGGCCAGGTACAGCAGGGAGCTGCCTGCACGCAGCTGGCCCTCATCGCTGGAAGCACCTTACACACAAGCCTTGAAAGCTGACCGCGTGCCAATGGGTGCTCCCAGTCATTAATGAGCTAGTGGTCCTGGAGAGGAGGCTCTCGAGCTCTCAGCAGCACTTTCTCATGCCTGCAAAACACGCTGCCGAGCCCTCTTTGTTATTCTGCCCCCATCACATCCTGTTATTCCCAGAGCATTGCCAGCAGTCCAGAAAACAGCACAGAAAAACCAAAAACTCAGTTTACTTGTACTATCTGGGTAATGTGGCCTGCTGACAACATACACGAGTGACAGGAATCCTCCTGTGCAGAATGAGTACTTTCCTTCATTAAATCAATTCATTAATTACAAGAAAAACACAACCCAGATAATTTAACCCTTTCATTTGAAGACCCCAAATCCCTGTCACCGGATGGCCTGTAGGTAAGTGTGAGCAGTACTCACAGAGTACTCTCTCTGTGAGAGAGCAGAGAGCTCTGTAGACAAGCTTCAGCAGAGCCCCAACCAGAAGTCAGCTCTGATGCAGGAAGGACAATCTGAAGTTCAAGGGGTCCTTCTAGGAGGAAACCGCTTTTACTCCCCTCTCCCTCCAGGAGTCAGCCCTGGAGCGCACAGGTTGTTCCTGCAGAAACGCAGCCAGAGCAGGGGGTAGCGAAGCTCTGCCCTAGCCCACAACCCCAGCAAAAGCACCGAGTTACCCACCCTCAGAGCTGCTGGCTGAGCAGCTCACACTTGCCCGCAGGTACCCAGTTCAGCACAGGTAAGCCAGATTTGCAGAGACACATTATTTGCATTGCTTAAGCTTTGGGACCTATTTGAGCTGGAAAGGGTTAGGGACTAGAGCTGGCTGACCAGAGTGAGACAGGACCTTCAGCACAGCTCCAGCAGAAAAGACATGTACTTTCGCAGCACCAGGCTTCCACACACTTTGAAAGCTTCTCCACAGCGATGTTTCATCTTCAGGGCGCAAATACCTCGCTGCAGGATGACTAGCTCCCAGGTCCAAGCTATTGGTACCCAAGGTCCTGTGTTCTGCAGCCAGAATTGGCAATGATTTCACCTGTCACTGCAGAGCTTTGCTCCAGAATCTCATCTTTCTTTTAAAAGACAGTACATTTCTAGCCTCATGTATCTACAGGGATCTCTGACAATATAAATTGTTCAAGTATAGCTATACTGTAAGCTGCAATGTTGCATACAGGTATTAGAGCCAGCCCCATCAGAGATAAGAAGAGTACCAGAAGCAGTCTGGCATGGAGATCTCTATTTAACGCATCCTGCAATGTAGACATACAATGAATATTAACAGTCATAATACTTCACTGCTGATCCTTGCCAAAACAATAGCTAATTCAGTAAATGCCCTAAGAGAAGTGACCTGAGAAACATAATAAACTAAACAAATCAAGATTATACAAATCTCACAGCAGAATTATGGGGTCTTACCACCACACTTGTTCTTTTTCAGTTTCCTCTATAGCTGTTACTTCCATGTTAGAGTTATTAAGTCTTTTCTTATTTTGTGAAAAACTTTGTACAGTTTTGGACAGTGGAATAATATAAGGGACCCCTTGACAATCCAGGTGACTGATTCTTTAACATAAGTATAGGCTAAGTATTCAGTGAGTAATCTCGATACAGAAATGGGAGGGAGGAATATGACCAGCTGCATGGAAGTCTGTGTAGGGGGTTAAGAATCTTATTTTCTTTATAATCAACAAGGCCTTAATCTGCATCACCTTCGATGGAAAGAGATCTCCTAGAACCATGAATATTAGAAAGTGCATTCGAGAAGCCAGTTTTGTGTCTTTGGCTGACAGCCTTGGTAACAACATCTAGGAGAGCAGATCTGGTGTCCCAAATTGCCCAGATAAAATTAAGATGATCTTTTTTGCAGGGGAAGAAAAGACAAGCATCGTCCAGATTTGTCTTCAAAAAATTGAAGCGTGGCTGCTTTATAGTTACAGTGAGACAAAGTGCATGCTTTTGCAGTCATCTGACATAAAACGTAGCTGAGCTTTCAACTGTTAAACATCTGGAGAACGCCAAAAGTTTTTTCTTAGCACTACTCTGATCTGAGAAATCAGGTCCRCTATATTTGTGGCCTCCAGGCATGGAAGTGCCATCTGAAACATGAACATAAGGTCTGTCTAGACTCTGGAAACAGTTTGAACAAAGTCATCCAGAGTTTAGCTAAGAACATTTTAAGAAAATTAGCATTAGGGTTCAGGGGCTGGAGCAGGTCATGCTGCAGAGAGAAACGAGAGTGGCACATTATCCTGCTGGGATAAGAGGACTCGCTCAGGGAAGGGCAGCTCTGCTTGCCCACAGCTGGCTGGGAGCTGAGCTCCACCTTGCGTGGAAGTATTGTGCACCCAGCTGGGCTCCTGCCAGCTCCCTGCAAGTGCTATGGACTGAAGATCCAGAAAATCGTGTATTGTAAAGCCATGAGGGACAAGGACATAAAGACGGCTTAGCTCCCTATAGCCCTCCAGTCGCAGGAGTTCCTTCTTTCAATTCTCACTCCAAAGCCCATCCATACACACAGCTGAGACAGCTCTGGTACTTTTCTTAGCTAAGCCTCTGTCATGGCTCCTAGCTAAGTTATGCAAGGGAAGAGCAGCCTCAGTTCAGGGATTTTTCACAAGAGACCACTCCTCAGAGAGCTCCTCCTGCACAGGCAGAGCAGGGTGCCTGGGAGAAGGTGAGACATCTCAGCATGGTTTTCTCTGAACTTGCTGCCACCAAGTGGTTCCTTCCTCCTCCTCTGGCCCATCCCTGGGCTGGACACTTGCCCTCCCTGATGAAGCTCCTGGTCTTTTCCCAAGCAGGGTCGATGGTCTGCTTCCAGGTCAGGAATAGGTGGGCAGGAGTGGGTGAAAGCAATTTACCTATTGAAGGGAGAGGACTCAGAGCTCATCCCTGATTTCAATTCAGGAAAACTCCAGGAAAAGGAGGGAGAAGGGGAAATGTTTGTCCCAATGGGCAGAAAGAGCTGAAGTCCTTTCCCCATAATGGATTGAAGGCCCCTCTGATGACCGTAGCATCTCACTGTGCTCTTCATCCAGATCCAAATCATACCCCTGTAAACTCCGAGACATGTTACCCATACCGTAACGCCAAGATGGCAAAGCGTGTGCCACCGTCCTCCACCGCGTGGCTGTTGAAAAGAAAAATGTTATCTGCATTACTCATCTACATTGGCCAAATTCCTAAACTGCCTGAAATACTCTCCTTGTCTGAAAAAGCTTTCTCATGCTGGTCAGAGGGCGTGGGTATGCGTGTGGGTTTCTGAAAATCCATGTTGCTGTGCCTCAGGTCATGTATCACCCTCCACATCCTTGGCCTCAGTCACCACTGGGAAACTACAAGGTACGCCAGAAGTCCAACAGCTTGTCTTGATCATGCCCTGCCTAGAGCTCGATATCGCTCAGGCAGTGTCCAGCCCTTCACCACCAACGCCACGGCCACAGGCACCATAGAAAACCCAGATAGACAAATCACTCCCCTGGGAGCAGCTCCATCCTCAGTGTATCCTGATGCCCAGTCGGAATAGGCACAGAGGGTGGATGCCAATTATTTCTGCATTTAACAGAAGATAAGCTGCCTAGGGTGGCATATATGTTGACCAGGACAGAAATACCTTCTGGCTCATCGTTTCTGGCCAGCGTGCAAACAGTAAGGTGGTGGAGAGGAGTGACACAGGGCCAAGTTAAGGCAAATAGCATATAGTTAACTGGGAACTAGGATTTCAGTTGCTTTAAATTGTACAGTTAAACATTGTCTTAAGTGCTATTTAAGGTCACTGTAATCTTAAAGTTATTTTCATGAGCATGTTTCTTAATGAAAATGAGAGCATAGAGAAGAATTCCCAATAAGCTGTAATTAACGGTTCCACATTGCACTTGTGCTCTTCAAGTACAAAGAGAAAAACATCTGCTGAAAGGCAAACAGTGGCAAGATGAATCTCCTTTGACAGCATGGAGGAGCCAGGAGAGTCTTCAGAGATGGTTAGCCGGGATTCAGGACACCCCCTCTCCCCCCTGGGAGACGGTCCCATTAACCCTCTCTGAGCCAGGTAACCCGCCTGTCTGCCACCGCAAGACTAGATGCAGCCTCAGTGAGGAGTGCAGTTATGGCAGAAAGAGGCAGGAGCTATCAACAGCACCAAAAAATGCTCTAAATTCATGCACCCATTGTGCAATCTTTTAAAAGTGTAGAAACAGAATAAATATTTAAGTAGTAATAATTACATATTAATACAACTTATTAACTAGAAGATCCACTTATAATCAACCTGATTCACTTTTTGAGCCTGATATAAATTTTCGCTCTCCCTCCTACCACTTTTCTTATCTCCTTTTCTCACCCCAAATCATTTGCTTCTCTTCCTTGCTGCATCTTTTCTAGGACATGGACTTATTTCCCACCTTTATGATAAAGGACATAGCAGGTTTTCTGGTGCTCAGAATTAATTAACAATAAAATATTTTTATTACGATCTGATGACAATTTGCTCTCCTTTATTGGCAGCCCATCACAGCACCGACTGTGACCTGAACTGCGATTTAATCCTCATAGAAATTCAAAGCTTTTACAGCTCAATGTAGCTACCAGGTTAGTGCTCATAACAGTCCTCTTGGCTGCAAAGCAGAAGCAGCTTGAAACGCTCATCTGGCAAAATGATGAAACTCCTGTCTTCCACTACAGAGGAATTCCATGCAAAAACATGACAATCTGGGAAATAACCTGTGAAAAATATCCTACCCAGTTTCTCACACATCCCATAAAAGGGGCTTGCACCCTGCACAGCAGACTGGGTTTGAGTCAAGTGCAATGAAAAATGCTTAACTTTCCTAAAAGTCACAGCAATGTATTTATTTTTGAAGCTCTATCACTCAAAATAGCCTAGACAATTAATGGAAAACTTTCCAAAACATTCCAGCTCTGGCACTAAGCGTGAGAAACTCCAGGCTGAGGGGAGGCCAGAAATAGGAGCCATGGATCAGTCAGCTCCAGAGGCACTGCAGTGCCCCAGCAGCGAGCCTGATCCCATAACCGCTGCCTGCCAGGATTGAGATCCATCTCCAGGTGGCAACTGGAGAGTACAAAAAAGCCAGGGAAGGGGTTGGAGTCCAGAGGACATCAAGCATCCCTGTAATGAGTGAGGTTACACTCAGGAGCGAGATCCAGGCAGATCAACATAGTATTAAAGATTTATCAGTTTCTACCTTTTCCATCTGCGTTATCTTGGAACATCTTTACTCCCAAGGAGGTGGGCAAAGGGGACTTCAAGGATGGCAAGAATATTTATTGAAATGATAGCCCTGGTGGAACTACAACCAATAAAAACTGCTGACCTGCAGCAGGCTGGCAAGTGGTTACRTCAGTCTGGAAGACACCAGGGCGCTTCACGGGGCAACGCACAGACAACTCCACCAATATGACACCATTTCTGATTTAAGAATAAGGTACACAGTCTGAGCCTGGCAGCATCCCTTTCCATTGCCATCGCTTTAAACAACGATCCAGGTTTTGCTAAGCTTCCACAAACGGGCTGTGAATTTATTTTGACTTATTCGTGACTTATAAAATCATCCAGCATGAGAACCCCTTGCACTGGGATCATGCAGGTCCAGTCATTTTGGATGAGAAACCCCCAGCAGTGACAGCTCTGCCTGGCAAGACTTGGCCGTTAAATCCCTGCACAACTCCAACCCCCCAGCCTCTGCCGGCGGTGGGACAGGTCAGCAGCCTGTGTGTGACATACCTACCCCTCCTCGCTCAGCCCTTCTCATTCATTTTGTCGGGGTTTCAGTATTCGCATGCAGTGTTTCTCTCCCTTGTGGGGGTTAAGCACCGAGGCAGCGCGGGAGGATGAGAAAGCCAGGCTGACCTGCGCCGGATCACAACCCAGAATTAATGAAGCACAAAAAGTACGATGACAGTCAGGGTGGCAAGAGAAGCACTTGGCAGAAACCACCTCCCTGAAGGCAGCTGGGATCCCAGCGCAGGTACATGTAACCTCCCTGGCAGCAGGCCTGACTCAGGTTGATGCCAAGAGGTGCTGGGAGCACTTGGCTCCAGCTGAAGGTGGTGAGGGTTTGAGGGCATTTGCTTTAGGGAACTGAGTTCACATCATCCCTGTTTGGTATCTCTGCAACTTGCAGGCCCTTTCCACCTCCAAGTCCTGTAGCAGGCACATGGGGCTCCCCAATTTGCAGATCAGGTCCCACAAAATGGAAGGAGATTAGGAGGTGCAAGCCTGAGGGCAGAGTTTTCCTCCAAAGCTCCCCAGTGCTGACAGCCCCACCATGAACACACCTGACACCAGGGGCTATCTATTACAAGACATCCCAAAGGATCGCTAGAAAATGTAGCATTTGGGACATAGTTAGCAAGAACATAAGTTGCACTTTACTGAGTGAAACCAATGGTTTATTTTGCCCTATCAGCCTGTCTCTGGCAGTGGCTGGAAGAGATGCTGTCTAGGGAGAGCTCATAAACCTGGCCCTTTCCTGCAGTCTGTGCCTCTCATATTGCCCTGGGATTCCTGCCCCTCTTGTACGGGATGCTGGAGGGTACAGTCCTGCTATTCCCTATAGGATCTGTTTATGGGAATAGAGCCTATACATTTACATAATTGCCTTCTTAACCTCTTAATAGCATCTGCTTCCACCACCTCCGGTGACAGCAAGGTCCAACGCTTCACTATGCGCTGTGCAACAATGCTTTATCTTTTACAAGTTGTAAAAGAACCTCCTACATGCTCCAAGTGCCCCCTGGTCCTTGAGCAGTGGGATTTGGTGCATGGCAGTTCTCCATTCACCCTACACACTACCTCCATGATTTTTGCCCTCTCAGCCAGCCTTCCCTTCCCCAAATGGAGGAGTCCCAGACTTTTTGTCTCTCCTTGAAAGGCAAGGTGCTTCATCATTAGGAAGACATTTTTATAATGTGCACTGTAGAGTAAAGAAATTTAATAGAGATTACATTTGTAATAGTCATAGGGAAGGTCAGATTTATATTCTTTAATATTCACATTTTAGGACAAACATTTTTCCCCCCCTAAAGGTGAATGCTTTAGAAGTGCTGAACAAAATTACCTCCACTGCTTTCACATAGGAGAGGGGATGGGAATTATGAAGTAAGAAATTTCACTATTTAAAAAAATGACCCCTCATTTTTGCTCATAATTGTCTCCAATACCTGAATGCGAGGCTTGGCAATGAAGAGCTGTCACTGTGGGAGCACAGCAGCCAGAAAAAGGAGTGAGAAATGGGAGAAACTGCTTAAGCCACTGTGAGTAGAAGTGGTACTCTTTCATTTGAACACTTGCATGTCTGCAGAGATGCTCAGCACATCACTGCAGAATTTTCAGATGCAGAGATACATCTTTACATGCACATACACGTGTGCATGTGTTTCACACGCTTAGATTAGTTTCAAGTCTAACTCGAGTTTGCAGCAGGCACTACTTTCTCTGATGCTGGCTGAAGACAAGGAAAATATCTCCCACAGGAGCTAAGAGCCATCACAAGCCTGACCATTTCTGTTTGAAGGTCACAGGAAGATCAAAGAAATATGCCATCTCCAGCAAATATGTAACTACTTGCCCATGTAATTCCTCTACAAATGCATCAGCTGCAACATACCTTTCTCCACAGAGAGAGGATAAAAAAGCCTATGTGCAACAATTATAATCATATTGCTTAATGGCATACTGAAGAACACTTACAGGTTATTTAGCACAGTAAAATCTATATAGACAAAAATAACCATATCGATAGGCCCAAGTTTTAAAGCCCCATGTGCAGCTGGGTGCAATCTAAGGCCGCAGACGGTTACACTACCGTGCATCAGCACGATACCAGCCTTTCATGCTCCAGAGCCTGGAGCTATGCTTTCCTGCTCCGAGCAGCCATCTCAGCCAGGCAAGCTCTGCCCGAGCTCCAGCACAGGGCAAGTTCAGGCCCCACCATTGCAGCACCTCAAACACACCCCAGGCTCTCACGTGCCATGTTCCCGCCCCGGCTGGGCAGCTGCAGCCCCTGTAGCCGTGTCTCCAGGGATGGGAGGCAGCTCTTCCCTGCCCAGCACCCCCAGGGGCAGCTGAGGGCAGCAGGCACAGAGCAAGGGGGAAGGAGGCACCAGGTTCCCTTTATCATCAGGTGCAGGGAGGAGCTCGCTGGGAGGGCAGCAGTGGCCGGAGAGGACAGCTGTGTCTCGCAGGGCCGTTTGGTCCCTGCCAAGCTCTGAAGGACGGGTTTGCTCTGACAGGTTTCCAGCCCTCAGGGACTTCTGCAACGCTCCCAAGATAATCCAGGATAAAATAGATTTTAAATAGATTTTATCTGTTTTATTTTATATTTTACTTTATCTCTTCTGGTCTCCAAACATCACATCCTCCATTCGTCTCTGAAGGCTGTCGTACAAGCAGCCTCATTGTGTTTGGGATTTGCTCCGTCCAAAGATGGGTGGCTGCTCCGACCTCAGTGGTGGCGGCTGCGCCCTCCAAGCTCTGGCCCACCCGAGGCCACTCTCGCCACCCCCCTGAAAGTCAGCTTTGAAGCCTAACTTAAAAACTCAGTTCCCACGTCTAGGCTTTACAGCATCTCCCAGGGCATTTCTTTCTCTTCCAGCATTCACAGTGAGACCACGATCTAGATTTAAGACGGCTTGTTGTTCAAGAGCAAAGATCCAATGTCATTAGACTCTGCTCTGAGCAGTGGTGCCAAGGAGAAGAGCCACATTTCATACCTCTCAGCTGGGACAGAGTGTGCTACAGCTAATTATTTTCAAGGAATGGCCTGAGATTAAGCCCTTCTGGTATTTGCAAGGAAAAACCTGCTTCTTATCCTTACAGCATATAAATAACAACGTTTGMCAAAAAGGAAAAATGGGAGGAGATGGAGAAAAACTGAAACATGGACATTTCCAGTGGATGGGAAAGGAGGCTCATTCTGTTTCTCAGAAACTACCCTTGTAAATTGTCATTTTTTACGTGCTTTACAACAAAAGCACCTGTAAATCAGAAAGCCAGCTGCTCTCCCCTCCTTTGCCAGCTCTTCTTTTTTCTTGCAGAGGAGCTAATACACTAAAGCTGGGCCTGCCAGGTATAAACTTATCAGGGCATTGCAGAGGTTTGGACTTGGAACTGAAGAGGGTATGGTTGCACTCGGTACAGAGGCAGGGGTCAGATGTGAAGGTAGAACTGAGATTTCAAAGAGACAAAGCTTTCCTCCATACGAGGGATGTGGAGAGATGGTCAAACCTGAGGTGTTGGCACCCGTGAGTCCCTCTGGTTTGGGAGCGTACCTGCACCTTTCCCATGGACTTTAACTCGCTGGAAAGGAGAAGCTCACTCAGCTGTACGCAGGGGGGGTTACGTGTTTCATCCCTAGGCAGACCTATCCCTGTATTTTAGTCCAGTCATCACATTCCATACACAAGTTTATTGTGAACCCTCTCAGGCCTGGCTCTTTACCTCCTGAACCTGGAGGTGGCCTTTGCCGATCTGTGACCAGCTCACACAGTGATGAAGCACAAAATGATATGGGACAAATCCATCTTATGCATGCTCCTGCAGAGCAGAGGTGAGGTGCTGTCAGAAACACATGGGTTTTCTTCAGCAGGTGGTATGTGCACCAGACATGGGAGAGCAGTGAGGAAGGAGTGCAACATGACAAGGGAAGACAGACCCAGTTAAAAACAAACAGATGGAGAAGGATGGGGGTTTGCAGAACAAGATGGAGGATGACAACCACACTCAGGAAAGGAAAAACCCCAATCCTTAATGGGCAAGGAGAAGCAAACACTCCACTTCTTCCCATCTCCCTCCTCCTGCTTTCTCCTCCTTCCGGTTCTTTGTAGTGCCTGGATCAAAAAAAAGAGCTAAGAATAAGCAACGTGAGAGTGTAATCAAGAGCAAAGGAAGAGAAGTGTTTTTTGCTCGCCAGCAGAAAACTAGCCCTGTCATTAAATAACGCAGGTTGACAGCCTTCTGTGATGTGAGGAAGTGGGAAATGAAAGGTCTGAGCCAGTAAAGCTGAGAATGACAAATGGGAATCACAATGAAAAATGATGGACGGATCTGGAAATTAAAGTCCAACCTCCCAGAGTCTCAGAGGGAGCCTCAGTGAGACACCACTCACCAGAGGAGCAATTTTGGGGAATGTCAGGAATTCCTCAGCCGGGTATCCCATGCATGGCAAGGAAAAGCCAGGAGGCTGTTCCTCTCATGGGCACACTCAGCACTGCCCTGGCTGCTTYGGGACAAGCCTGCTGGAAAAAGAAAAGAGCACAATTACCGGAGCGAGTGAAATTAGGTGTATGGTAAGGAGGAAGAGGGAGAACAGAAGGTGGATTGCTCACACTGCAGATGAGGCAGGACAAAACTGAGGGTTGGTGGATCTGGCGTACTGTGGGAGAGGAATAAGGATGATGGAGGATCTGGCTATTATCCTGGGTGCTATTAGCACCATATCCGTCTAAAAATGAAGTTGTTTTAAATCATCTGCAGCAGAAATGATTTGTGATGGCATCAGACCATTAGGTCATTGCCCATTCATCATGAACTGGGGGTCACCCAAATTTCCATGCATAGTTAGGCCACCAGCCACTACAGTATAAATAACAGAACTTGCAGTTCATTTTTGGCTCAGAGATGCGTTTCTTTCACTAAGACGACACTGGAACCAGCGACCTGGCGCTGTGTTCCATGGACTGAACTGAGGCAGACTCTGCACATCATTGAACCAGGTGCCCATTTTTTGCCCCTAGACTGAGCAGAAGTCAATAAATGTGCTACAGACAGATTAGATTAGA
Source organism: Phoebastria nigripes (assembly GCA_035582835.1). NCBI lineage: Eukaryota > Metazoa > Chordata > Aves > Procellariiformes > Diomedeidae > Phoebastria > Phoebastria nigripes. The sequence goes on along the minus strand of JAYKAV010001044.1, from coordinate 1,534,717 downwards.
AGATTAGAGATTAGAGATAAGATTAGAGATTTAGAAGGGTTTGCAGGTACTTCTGATTTTGTGCCTTCGCTGATTTTGTCATTTCTTGACCTCAGCCCATGTGTCATGCTTTGCTGTGGATTTATTGAAGTCAGGAGTTCACAGCTTCAACAGCGAGATTCAGAAGATAGTTTATGGATGCCAGGGAGGTCAGAAATGAAGAAATGGAACAGACAGACACACGTTAAGAAAAGCACTTTTCTCCGCTCTCTGAAGAGTGATCAGCTGCAGCATTGAAAATCTTGTTCAGCAGCTTGGTCTCCTTAAAATGCCCCAGTCTCACTCTATTTTTGTGTTGGTTTTTTCCCCCAAAACTATTTTGCTGCATTTGGGAACCATTTTTTCCAGCACTGTTACACCGTTTCCAGCTACGCTGCGCTTGCAGAGCAACGCCCTACCACCACCCCACCTGCTGAATATGAGCTCAGCTACTGGGGCACCATCAGCCCTTTCTAGGGATTTGAGGTTTCAGAAATGACAAGAACAGACTTCCCCATGGGAGCCATCTGAAGGAGCAGTGACGCATTTCCTACATTTGTCGTGTGTGTTTTGTGTCTCCTTGACGTGTAACAGGGAACAGGAGCAAAAGGCGAAATCGTGAGGTCCGTAACGACTGAAGTGAGAAGCAGAGGAGCTCCGTTCCCCAGGACTGCCTCWTACTCCTTTGCTCCTGGGGCAGGCTGGCCCCTGGTGCTGTGACAACCTCCCACCTTGGTTCAGCGGCACTCCAGTGCCCAGTTCCTCAGCAGGCTCCTTTGTACAAGTCTGCTGGGTCGCAGCAGGGGTCCAGGCTGCCAGCAGGGCACAAACGCACCTAGCCAGGAGCCTGAGCCGGGGACACACAGATTTAATGCCTTTTATTCTCTGTTGATGGAAAAAATGTCATTTACTCACTACCTGTTTTCACTGTTAAAAGAAAGAGGAGCTTGTTGATACACAGGTAATACTGCTTTAATATACTGACAGTGTTAAACCAGTGCAGCTCCCTCAGGATGGACACAGCTGCCGGATTCAAGGTGTTCATAGCACTGCATTGCCGGGGGAATGAGCTATAAGCACATAACAGACCTTCACATCCCCCTTGACAGCATCAGATCTCGGTTAGATAAACAGAAAGACCATCCAAAAATCCACCCCCAATCAAAATAATAATTAACAGCATGTAAGCGAGGTCTAAATTTCTGGCTGTCATTACAGAGAAAGATGCATCCAGAGGGTCCTCTTCAGGAGGTCTGTAGTAGCTTAGAGAAGGAGTCACTTGATGCATTGCAGTGGGCATTAATAGGCATAGCTAGTAAGGACCACTGACATTTAAGTAAGTACTTCACTGCTGAAGACACAGCCATGGTGTTCCTCAAGCCTGAACAGATGATATCTGCTCATCTGTCTCCTTGCCACTATTGTCCATCTCCCCACATGGCTCATCACCAAGTTACCTTACAAGGGCTTTGTTTACACAGTGCAGCTGTTGATGGGCAGGCAGTTCCAGCAGAGGCAATAAGGACCACAAAAACAACTTGAATTCCTTCTTTGTCCCCTCTGTGTCAAATGTGCAGGGCAGCAAGGCTAGCACACGTGTAGAGGGAGTTTCTATTCCTCTGCCACACATCGTAATTGAGAAGTCAGATTATGTATCTCTGATGATGTTGCCCTACATCTTTTTATGTCACTATCACCACAATCCACTGGCAAATATAGGAAGAAGGGTGGAGAAGCCTTTTTTTGCCTATCAAACCAGCACACCTAGAGCATTGAAGTCTTTGGGGTTAAAATGTGCAAAATAGCTTACGTAGCTTACCACCAAATCTGCCTGAACACCAGTGCTTCATCCCACAGACGCCCTTACTACGTTTACCATTACTCCCTGCATCTCCCTTAAAAGAAACGAAGAGCCAGCTAGAGAATAGAATACTTCATAGATCAATCCATGTGAAGGCTTTGAAGTTCTTCCTTGTAAAATGCTCTGTTAACTACCCAACAGTCCCTCTGCGCAGGAGCCTTCCTGAAGCAAACTGAAGCAGTGTTGTATCAATCAGGGTCTTTTTCCCCCTCTTCAAACCCTAAATGCAGTTTGGGAATTTGTGCTGGTAGAGACACGTGCGGCCACTTTAGCTGACATTTTTCAGACAGCTGACTCACTGAGAGTCTACTCACTGCTGGGTATTTAGAGAGGGGAAGGTGAAATTAAATCCTGCTGACCGTACAGCTCATCCCCAGCAAGGCAGGCACTGCCACATGTCTTGGTGACAGGAGACTCACTAGAAAAATTCTGCCTAGCTCTCCTCAAACTACCACAAGAAGTATCAACCAGTTTTCACCCTGAAAATATGAAGTGTGAAAAACAAACTATCTAGGGAGAACCAAGCTCTCACTACTGACCACTAAGGTCAGAGAAATTGTTTTGAACTAACTAGACTTTGGCTTCAGTCAAGCACAGCAACTCCTACATCCCCATCCTTGCCCTCRTGGATCATTTGGGGCATTTTTTTGCAGTGTGCCTAACACACAGCACCCCATGGCTTTTGGCATCCCCTTCAAGTTGATTGTGTTTTCCAGGCTTCCCCCTTCATCTTTGTTCGGGATATAAGTATAGTCTTGTAAGGATAGAAGTGAGAAAATCATGCTGGTTTTACCGGCATGTATTTCCCATCTTGATTCCAGCACAATTTGTTACTTTGTACAGCAGTTCCATTTAACTTCCCAGGAACAAAAAAAAAAAAACAACACAACAAAAACCAAACCAAAACCAAACACCATAAAATTCCCCCAACAAACTCACAGGGATTTATAGAAAAATAAGGCTGGTGAGGTTGCCGACTCCATTGTCTCCCCTAAGTGAAGTTCTGAGATTTTTAAAAATGAGCGCTTACTTAGCAAGAGAAAGTTTGTTTAGGTCGGGAGGTCTGTTTTTGTATTTCTTCTCAAGGGAACAGGGATTTTTGGAAAGCTACTAAGTTGCATTTTTCATAAAAAACTCATTTGGCTCACGTGTCCTTTTTTGAAGCATTTGACTGTTAGCGTGGTGCTAACACATAGTGCGAGGAGCGAAGGGGAGGGAACACGTGCCAAGGTCACCTCCTCAGCGGTAGCAGTGGCAAGCTTCACAGCAGTAATATAAAACCTCCCTCTGACACAAGATAACCACTCACAGCTACTTTTTAAGAGCCATAAAAATCCAGAGCAGGCACACATTAATTAAAGCAGTTCAGAGAGAAGCGCTGTGTGTCAGTCTTGGCAGCGGGTGACTGAAGGGCACGTAGCGCGTACGGGAGCAGAATGCCCACGGACAGAGTTAGCTAAAATATTTCCGTTTTTATCACCTCCAGGTTTGTCAGTGGGCAGCACAGATGGTTTGCAGGTGGGGAGCCAGTCAGCGTGCTTGTAAGGAAGTAGTGACCTGTGTCATGAAGCAATGCGTACCATAAGGAAGCTTTTCTTCGTGACTTGCCCAAATGTCCTTCATTAAGTCCATAACCTCCTGTCCTAGCTAGACTAGAAAGCAGACCACGAAAATCCCCCTCCTCTGCACAACAATATTTTTCTTATTTATCTCCTTATCCCTCAGTTCTTTGCTTCCCCTAAGCTAGACAAACTCCGTTCTTCTGGGCTTTGCTCATAAGCCACATTTCCACGCTGGTGTCCCCTGCAGAGCACAGGACTCACCTTCCAGAGTGGGGGGTCCTGAGCAAAAGAGGCAGTGAGCAGGACAAGGACCCATCTGGGCTTCCCTCAGCTCCTTTCCCTCCAAGGTTAGGGCAAGGCAGGCTGAGATGGTTGGGGTTATTACCCAAGTGCAAACCTGCTAGCTGCGGCAATTTCTCTTCCTTGTGCCCTACTGCAGGCCGTCATGAGAAATAAGCTTTTGTTATGGACCCACTGACTAGCCACAGCTGATGGTGAAACACATGCAACTAAAGGATGATGCCTAGCAGGAAGTCTTTCTGTTTTTAACTGGTGATTATTCCAACTGAGTGAAATAAAGATAACCCACTTTTTTTAGCTCTTACATCTATCTACCTGCACTCACCCCACCTCCTGGTTTCTTTGTCCAAAGTTGCAGCAGGGCTTCCACGCTGCTGGTAGCAAGAGCACCCTCCAATATTTCACTACACACTGGAAACCTTGAAAGCAGTGGAGCAGAACTGGGGGCATGGAGCTAACGGGGCCAGAGCCCAGCGGCATTAAGACTCCTAATGCCCATTTACAAGGGAGAGAAAAAAAAAAAGATACTTGGTCATTCCTGAGGGTCTGGTACTCGGCACCATCTAGTGGTTGTCACCTATGGCTATCGTGCGCAGAATACACACTTGAAGGCATTTTTTCCCGTAACCAATTTGTCAAGAGACAGGCAGTCTCGTCTGATATTTTCCAGGGCTCTCTAAGGATTTCCCAAGTTCTAACCTTACAGCTTGGACTGACCCTTTTTCTAGCGTGGAGAAAATATCTGTAAAATGGAGCTGGTCTTTCAGACATCAGCACAGCGCTTTGAGATGTGCAGCTGAACAACACCGAGTATCGCTACCCATGTATCATAGGAGAAGCAGAGCGGGAAAGAAGAGGGTGTAACGCTTTTAAAACATATGGAAAGCATTACCCGAATAGCAAAAATCTGACATAAAACTATATACACATACTTGTAGCTCAGATTCGGGCTCTCCATAGGCCTTGCTAGACAAGTAGGGATAACGATTTTTTTTATTCACAGTGCATTGAAAGGAGGTCCCACCCTGATTTTCACAACCTGCCACCAGCAGTCAGTCCCTCTGCTCTTACTTATGGCTAAAAGTCCTGGCCAGAGTCAGGGCACAGAGGAAAAAGGGGAGAGCAATTGGCAGATCTCAGCTGATGCAAAGTACTCTTTGGCATTTTTCAAAGGACAATCAATTGGAAAGGACTTGCTGTTAATCAACGTGAAACAGATACATGTCAGATCCCCACGGAGCACACCACAATGCAAAACAGCTTCTTAGAGCAGCAGTTTTTTGTGGAGGGAGTTGGGCAGCAGTTTTTCTCTTAAGCCTGCATTTCTGACAGCTGCCTAGTACCTTTTTCCCCAGATTTGTCACATTTGTGCTGAGATATATAAATGTCTTCTCTTTTTTGCTCCTTAACCACTGCACAATCTTTCAATTTTTTAAGCAAAGAAAGATAGAAGTCATATTTTATATCATCTATAGCTGAAGCTGGAGTTTTTCCTGTACAAGGAAATGGTTTCTTGTTAACTGAAGATGACATCTCTATTTTACAATTTATTTAAAAGCTTCCATCCTTTTTTTTCAGTTCTCTTTACTCCCCCCATCTCAGAAACTGAACTCATCCAATAGCTTGCAAAGAAAAATAGTAAAAGAAAGATGGTTTTGCTCTGTGTCCTGGCAACCAACACCACTGAGACCCCAGGTAGTATCACACTGGCTAATTCAAGACAGAAACAAGCACYGCGATAGTTACGTGGGAAGAGAGGATGCACTAACCTTGGTGCAGAAAATCCTTGACACAGCTGTCTGCTGTTCATGATGGAATTTACAGTGATAGAGGAATCTGTTTTGAATATGGGAAATTATGTTCCATGCATGTTTATTTGGCTTTTTGGGTTTTTTCCTCCTTACTAAGCTTAACCATCTTGGCTCTCTCGCATTACCCGCTCTACCTGTAAAAGCATTCAACAAAACTCCCTTGATGCGGGGCTAATACAAGAGGGCACACTGTGGCTCCCTTAATAACTCAGAGAAAGCTGGATATGTCTTCTTTGCACTTACCTCAAATTGCCTCTCCCTTTCTCCAGAACAATGTACCCCTGAGGGTAGGGAAAAGCCTTTATGCCACTAACACAGCACTAAGTAGAAATGAGAGAAAGGGCTTTAAAACGGCCCTTATTCCATAAGAACATCAAGGGGATGACAGTTTGTGTCAGACTGTGGGAATGAAGAAGGCAGTATAGGTCTGGACTACTGTGGAGCCCTGAAGGAAGGAGGAGATCGAGGAGCAGTGATGGGAACTGACCTACTGGTTCAGACTGGAGGTGCCTCTAAACCAGCGCAGAACACCGCACACTGGCGAGGGCTCCTGGTGACTCCTTATTTCAGAGGCAAAACAGAGAACAATGCAAGAAGCCCAGGGGATATGTTGTCGTCAGTCCCGTCAGTTGTGGATGTGACAGCTGGGGCCTTTAAAGACTGTCAAAGGAGGGAAACCAAGGCACTCCAAATGCCAAATCTGTCAGCAGCATAATTAACATGTCATGTATGGTCTGCTCAGAAATGCAGCACTTACTGCACCTCCAACTGCCAGACTATCAAAAATGCTGCTGGGCTGGTAATTCCTGCACCCTGCAATAATGTCTAAGTTACTGCAAAGGCAAGAAAAAGGCAAACTGTAGTGTTTGGGAAGACAGAAATCAGTTCATAGCCCATGGGGGAAGGCAAGCTAACCTACCACAGGGGCTGTCGGTACTCCCACTCCAGAGGAGTGTCTCTGGAAACATGTACCCAGTTGTATTCTTAGAAAAGCACATCCATTTCACATGGGCAAAACACCTGAAACAAAAAGGATGGAGGCAAGTTCTGCAGGGAATTCATAAACCAAGACAGGTTTGGGGACCTCAGCAGCTGGAGTGTGCACCCCACTAACCTGCAAGAACCAGTGTGAGGCAGGTGGTATCAATTGCCAGGTAAAAGGGAAAATTTCTCTCCCCCATCTCTGGCAGTGTACCTTGGGCAAACTTACAAACGTAAAGTGACAAGTGACGGAAAGAAAAATCTCACGTTGTGAAAGCCAGCCCACACAGAGAGGCGTGGCAATTCTCTCCCTCCGCAGACAAAATGGATGTGCATGGTTTAGTGCAGGAGGGTTCTAGTATAGGTAAGATACTTGGGGCAACCTAGATGAATGCTCAGGTTGAGCAAAATCTAAGCTTTTATTTAAAAAAAGGTATATCTGTAGCCATCATGACTGACCAACACGATCAGGCCAAGCACAGCACCTGAATCCACCAAGAGCCTCAGAACAACAATTCAAGTATACCTGAGCAAACTTGCTATCGCATTGCTTAGAAATACAGTATTGCTGCCAGCACGGGCTCTTCCATGGCTGATCTCTAACAAGACTGATCAAGGAAGGCACTGGAAACTCAGAGGGTGAGGTCCAGGTGTTACTGTAAGGAATGATGGACTCACAAGGACAGGGTGAGACACAGGGAAAGAAGAGAAAAAGCAGGCATGCAAAAAGTCAAAAAGAGCTTCAATAGTGGTAAGTCTGGTAAAAGAGCAAATTTTTACTGAATGTAACAATTAGTGATGAAGACATACACAAGAGTTTCGTCTATAGACTGGCAGAAAATTTAAAATCATAATCGTATAAAAATAATCTATCTCTGCACAATAAATATGCTGCTTCCCCTCCTCTTTCAGGTTGACTTAAAATGATGCAAGTTAAGGATATCTTACAAACAACAAAGAATCTTAGTTAAGAAAATATTTATGAAGGAAGTTTTCCTTGCAAATTTCTATTTCTGAACAAGTGATTTGGAAAAAAAAACCCATAAAACTCTTCAATGATACCACTGACTCCTTAAATTTAGAGGACCTGTAGTCCAATTCTTGTCTCAACATCATTTTCTTGTCTCAACAAACAGAAAAGACAGCAGCGCTGTGGTCAGCCCATCCGTTCCATTAAACAAGGACAGCTTTATCAGGAGTTCCTGCATCAGAACAAAGTGAGAAAACCAAAGCAGAATGAAGACGCGAGATGGACACCTTGTACTCCTGATTGTTGAAAAGGAGTTTCTGAGCCATGCAAAGAGCTCTCGCCACTCTGATCAGATGGCACTGAAGATAAGAGATAGCACTATCTGAACACATGCTCAAAATGCTTTGGAGAGAAATAGTTACATCCAAGCTGCTGCTGTAGACAGGAGGTTCTTGCTGAGATTACAATCAGCTGTGTGAATGAGCACAGAGACAGAACATATTTGGCTAGATCAGTTTTTGTTAAGACCTGTCAGTGGTACAGGAAAGGAATAAAATTGCCCTTATAATGAAAATGGTCTCATTTGCAGCTCTGTGATAAGCAGTATTTATCATGAATCTTTGATTCCTTGTGCTCAGGCTGCTACTGCAGCTCCTCTGGGATGGCATTAAAGTACCATTTCTCCATGGGTCCTACTTATCTCAAACAGTCTCTGCTACAAACAGGTTTTTCACCCCTGGGCTGCGAAATTTCTTGAATTATCTAGTAAGGGAGAGTTTCAGCCACAATCACAGCAGGTCCATGATTCTGCCCAAACGTTATAGTAAAATATGGGTCAACTGCGCTATACGCAGTAGTGTGAAGTATGAGTTCAGGGTTTTACTGAAACTTCGTTATAGAGACATAAAAGTTGAGCATAGCTTCATAATTCAGGAGAAGCACACTCACCTCACGCAATCAAAATCATCAAAAGCAATTTCACAGAAAGGGGTATGTATTTTTAAAAAGTTATATTTAACTAAGGTCTAGCACCAGGCAAAAAACATTAATATTTAAGAAAGTCAGACAGCAGCACATTTTAAAAAACAGCAGTAATAACTAGCACACACTAGCTTATATTTTCAAAGCATTTTACAAAAACACGAATTAATTAAGCCTCACAACACCCTTGTGAGATAGGTAAGTATTCTTAGTCCCATTTTAGAGACAGGGAAACAGGCATGGAGAGAGTATGACCTGCTCACCACCACACACGTCAAATCCAGGAACAGAACACCAGATTTTCCAGTTTTCTGCCACATGTGGTCTGACCTCTTAAAAGATGCTGGTCTTTAAATAAAATTTGTTTCCTCTCATCCCTTTTAAGACACCTGACCCCATTTCAATCTGATATGAAAAGGTACCCACCAAGAGCTATTCATGATAAACAAGTGGAAGTAGGAAATAACATTTTTTATAGACTGCATGTTGCTGGAAGCTCTTTAAGAAAAGACTTGACATGGGTGCTTCCATACTGCCAGAGTCAAAGAGTGTTGCTTCTCATCAGGCACCTGCCACGAGGAAACTCACTGAGGCCTACGTGCAATGCTGATACAGCTCAGAATCTGCAAAAAAAGGTAAGGTTTCTTTGCCACTTCCAAACAAGGAATCTCTCTCTGGCAGGGAGTCTTCTCTGAGAAGAACTCATGAGTACAACTGCACTGAAAGCAAAGACTTTTATCAGGAGACTCTCAAGGTGCAGCTAAGGGCGCAGATGTATCTATTGGAAAACCTGGAAATGTTCATATATTGTGCTCTGTGTTAAGAGAGATAGTCTGGAGGCATCAGCCATCCTAGGGGGTAGAAAAGAACTCTCCATAGTCACTTTGAGAAGACAAGTTCCCTTAGCATATCACTCTTGCACTGAACTAGTCAGTGACAGACTAAGATCAAAAATTCCAAACCACCTGAAAATTCAAGTCAACGGATTTAACTCTATAAAATGCCAAATCTGGCAGATCCACTGCTGCCTGTTTGCAAACTCAGGTCCAGATGTTAGTGGAGACATTGAAATAAAAACAGTCCTTCCACCTTCAGTTATGTATGTCCATTAGACACTATCTAGAGTCCAGGAAGTTAGTCTCATGACAGCTCAATCTGAAGATCCTCCCCATACTTTCGGATCAGCTTCATGTGGTTATGGTCCACTGACCATTGCTCTGGGAGGTGCTTGGGCTGCATGCTGTCCAAGAAATGCTGCCGCCAGCGTCTCTCCAACTGCATAAGGGAGCGCAGGCCTCCTTTAGCAAAACACTGCACCACCTTCAGTCCATGTGGCATGTAGCTCTCGTTGCAGATCCTGCCAGGACACAAGCAGAGTTTATGTTCACACAAGCCCAGTGTCAGACTCTAGACCTGTCTACAATGAACAGCAAGACACTGAAGATACCTTCAGCTGTGGAGGTTAATTACAGACACATGGTAAGCTAACCAGGAGGGAGAGTTTTAAGCTTTGCTTCAATGCCAGACTGCTTTCTGGAACACGGTTACACTGGGAAGCTGGTATCTTTGAACTGAGAAAGTGTTCTTCTGTTATAGCAATACTAAACAAAGCTCTCAAGGTCCACTACAAGCTCCTCAGGAGACAGACTGCAAATTTCTCAAGGCAAGAACCATATGACACTCCGGAGCCCTGATCCTGCCACTGAATTCCCTGCCTGGATAGGTTCTGAGTTGTAACATTGGCACATTACAAACAACAGTGAGCATAACAAGAAGAAAATACTGACTTCATGCAGACAGAGGCCAGATACTAGTTAAGAAAAGATATTTGGGGAGGCTTTGAGAAAGAGGAAGAGAGGAGACTTCTGATATGATTGTCTTTCAGTCTACCTCCCTGATCCGTCCTTCAAAAGAAGTATAAAATAGTGGAGGGGAAAATGGAGAGCAAGAATGGAAGGAGATTCATGGAAGAGAAAGGGAAAGAGGGAAAGAAACAAGAGCTGCAGTTCACAGACCACTGCTGGGTTGAGGGGAGAAGGGGGTAAACAAAAACACAGTAAGAAATGCAGAGCGTGCTTGTCTGCTTAGAGCCTTAGGCTACAGCACAGAGTTGTCGTCTTCCTATCCTTGCTTTCTAATTAAACATATCAAAGTACTATAAATCCAGACTCTGCAGGCTTATACAAATGATAAAGTTACGCTTTTAGAGGCTCATTTTTCCTGTGCAGATCAGCTCCTAGTAGTCTCAAATTCAGACACTCCTTGACACCATTATTTTAGGGAAGATATATCAATATCCCAAGGAGACCAGCAATGCGTTTTGTCTTACTTTCATTAAAAACCTGGGGGGGGCAGGGGGGAAGTYAGCATGTGTGATCCTCAGTTCTGCAAATCCTGGTGGATTTTCTTTTATTTTGCTGCAGTAGTATTTACCCAAGGCTCTGTGTGTAGACAACTTTTTGTTGAACTTATGTGTCAACATAAATGACTAAAATGTTACATCTACTGATGGCCTTGTTATACCTGGTTTCCAGACTAGCTGCTTCCTGGAGCATCTCTGGGGTGACTGCCTCTGTGTTAAAGAAGTCCTTGATGCTTTGCAGAAGTTCTGCCCTTCGGGGGTCAGGCAGGCTGTCTGCATTAAGCAGGGCTCGGGCCCCCGAGCGCACTTGCCTGCGCAGAGGGTCCTCCAGCAGACGCACGCCTTCCTCAGAGCCGATGGGGGCACCAAACTCCTCAGCCAGCTGCTGCTTGAGATGGTTGTCATAGTAATTGGAGATGGCATGGCAGGACGTGCAGAGAAGGAGCACGTCATGGGAGTTGTGGTCCTTCATCTGGATGGGGAAGTGTCTTCGGTATTCGTGAGGAACAATGTTCTTCCTAGAGAAGACAAACCAGCCAGCTCATTGCATTTGCCTGGAGCTGCTACTCTCCAGTTCCTCCTCCTCCTGGCCCATAAAGGGTCAACTAACACTAGAAGTCCAGAAAAACAAAGATCACCAGGGTCAGGACCCTCAGTGCAGCAATAGGTTCTGCAACTTCTTTTCATTTGTACTTCTCTCCACAGGTTTTCTGCACTTCTCTTTTTTTTCCCCTTCAAAGAAAAAAAGGGATTCATACTGGAGAAAAAAAAAAAAAAAAAAAAAAGCAATGCACTATGAGAAGCATACCTCTCAGCTGAACAGCAGCAGCTGCAAAGACAAAAATCTCACTCTCTGTGACCTCATGGGCTTCACGCTCACCTAAACCTTTCAAAAATATGAGGATTTGTGGAAGGAATGTACAGCTATTTTCAGAAGGGGATGCCATCAGAACAGTGTGTGTTGGCATACTGCTGCCCCCGTCATTCAAACTGCAGCACATATATGTTCCATACACTTTGTTCTCTCCAAGCACCGATAGAAGGTTGGCCTGTTCAGTGTCAAACTTACCCAGACACATATGACTACAGAGCAAACAGTGATAGCCCATCCAGGATGCGAACAAGCATGATGTTTCAGGCCACTAACCAAGCTTCTGGATGCCAAACTAGATGCAGACCTCAGTCCTGTTTTAAAAGATGCATTTTTCTCCTATCCCACTAAACTCACCGGATATAGGACTCTCGCTTGCCACATACAACACACAGGTTCTCTTTGACTGTCAGATAATAATCAACYTGAGACTCGGGACGTCCTGAAGGCTCAAACCGCAGCTTCACAACAAATGGGTCTGTGCTAACTAGCTCTGAAAGGGTAAAGGCAAATAAAGAATATTCAAGACAAATTTGTATTTGAAAGCTAAAATAACAATGCTAAAACATAGGAGTCATCCCAGTGAATCCCCAACAGTATTTCCAATAAGAAAGGATACAAAAAATTCATGCCCAGTTATCTAAGAAACAAGGCAAAAAACCCAAAAAGGCGCTGTATTTCAAATACCAACAGGAAAATTGGTATGCTCACCTCCAATCCCCTTGTCCAGATACCACTGAGCCTTCTTGCGATCACAAGTGCACAGGGGCTGTCCATCTGGTGCATGCAGAAAGCAGTTGTCATACAGCGGAGATTTTCTGTGAAACAAGGGCAGCATTACAGCAACTATAATAGCATGCCAAAAACCCAGAGCTCTCTATAGCCATGCGTTCCACACTGCAATTAATGCAGCCTCCTCCAAATCACAGGAGTGCCCCTAAACACACACTTAAGGCTGCTGAGCACTGCACAGGCTGCTGCTAAGGGAAGCAGAACATCTAAAAACTTACCTGGGGTTCACCAACTGACTGTAAGGTATCTTTGCTCTCCTGCTGCCAATAGAATTGTAACTCTGAATCCCAGTTTTCAAGAGATGCCATCAAAGATGACAGCATTTTCAAAAAAAAAAAAATTACATTAGAAAACAAGAGAGAATTGAAGTCAAGAAAGACGATGAGCTAAGAGTAAGCTAAAAGAGAGCGTCAACTTACAGGCAAGGCAATTTCAAGGATCAGCTGCCTAAGCCCGTATTTTAGTGTTTTATTAAGATGACTTTTCTAAAACTTACTGTGAACAGCAATTACTTCATTCATCCAAGAGAAATACTACAAAAAAGCTCTTAGAGCACTGGGAACCCAAACACCGGAGTCCATGGGAACGATGAAGCTGAGCTGAGGCCCTCCAAAACCTAGGCACCTAACCTTAGTCAGTTACCACCACACCCCACATTTTTAGGATCAGTCAGGCAAAAAGTCTTGAGCGGTCTCTGGTGGTTTGTGGCAGTGTGTGGAAGGGCTCTGTTTTGCAGAAAACATTTCCTTACTCTGCCAACCCCCTTCAAACGAAACTGAGGAGCAGAGCAGGCTGGGCTCAGGGAGCACCTGGGAGGAACTGGCCAGGGATACAGACATGTCACAATACACTGTGGAAAAGTTTCCTTTCTTTCCAGCAACATCATGTAAGTAAGTACTCAGCAGAGCTCTACCAGCTAAAAAGGTTGAATCACAGGCTATGTAATCTGACAAAAGGATTTCTTCTGAGGTCCACTGGGGGGAAAAAACCCAACGAAACAATAATGATACAGGAGGTCTCCTTCCACTGACCATCAGCAGTTCAGCTCAATCACCATGATAATCTGAGTACTTCCTAACTCTAAATGAGTAAACATTAAAACTAAACAGGCTTAAAGAAAGGAAGAGTGGAAAAGGACTTTTGAAATCACATCCAGTCTTATTACAGACCAGAGCCAGACTGCTGGAGATACTGTAAAAAACAGTGAGTCTACAGATCTCCCATGAAGTCAAGCACGGTTAAAAACAATAAATAAACAAATATGGGGAGATGTCAATTTAGATTAAATTTTAATCCTCCCATGAGGTGCAGTCCTTCCGTTTTGTATGACACAGGCTCCAACTGAAAAAAAAAAAAATCTGAAGGGACTTGCTATGTACAACACAATACCATTAATGACTGCTAATGAAATCAGTATTATTGACTGCATTAAAATGTCTTCATTGCCAATCCAATAAATTTGAAAAGGAGAAAACAAATACTAAAATGACTGGGTTTATTTCCAAATGGTAATTATAGTCAATTTTAGTTCCTATATCTATGTGATTAATTTTATTAGATTGTATCCGAACAAAACCAAACATACTAGCTCTCCACGTCTTCCACTGCACTGAGCTTAAAGAGACTTCTCCAACTTGTTTTAATTTAAAAACAACTGAACTTTCATTAGCAAAAGGCCATAAGAATTTAGGATTTGCTCCACAAAAATCGCCTGCAGGACGGGGATCCTGAATCCAGCAACTGCYGCCCCTGTAAGGCCAAAGTAGTACTGTTCCCTCCTCTCTCTCCCTAGCCAACACAAAAGTGCAGTGCTTTGATGCTGCCACAGACTGTTCCTTCCCGAGCCCTCTGGCACCTCACGTAACCTCTCTCACCCCTCCTAACCTTAGCTTTCAGCTCTGCTCAGTACCCTGACATCTCTGGGGCCACAGTGAGCTGGGGCAGCATAGTACAAACAGCAGTCCACGAGGTAGATCCTGCTCACAGGACAAGCTCTATGCAGTTGCCACCTTTTCCCTGGAGGAGACAGGGCACAGCTGTTTGGGCAGTAAATGCCACCCAGACAGCCAACCGCCTCCTGCTGGGACTCTGCTCTCCAGCTAATGCCTCCATAGGAGAAGGAAGGGCAAAAGCTGAAGACAAGCCCTCAACCTACTCATGACCTAGTACAGACCCAAGTGCTGCCCCCACTTTCAATACCACTAGAGGGAAATGGGGAAAACAGAAACAGGATCTGGGCTCCCATGACTGTTAGGTCCTGTGTTTCCTTTCCTAGCTCGTATTATCCACTTTGTTTAATGAGTAGAGCATGAGGCATCATTCAAAGTTTTCCATCTGTGGTGCAAGGAGTAAAATGTGCTTATAGACTTACCTTGCAGAATATCCCACACCCAGAGGCTTTCGCTTCTGCCTCCTAGGATCTCTCACTTGCTGACTGCCAGAGGGCTGGCCATTCACTGAAGATTTCCGATTCTTTGTTTTCTGAGGGGAGCGTCCCTCTCCACTCTTCTCCTCTCCTGTGCTGCCACTCCTTCTTCCTCTAAATGGGATATCCACTAAGCCCCGGCATTTACCCAGTGCTTTTTCCCAAGCAGTGACAGAGTTTTCACCTTCAGGTGTAGCAGGAAGGCTGGCAAACCCCAGCAAATGGAGGAACAGAGCCACAGAGACCTGGGCATCCCTAGCAGCATAGAGAACCTGCAGAAAAGTATAGACATCAAGATACTGACAAACAGCAAACACTCCCAAACATTATCAGTCTTTAACACTTGGTACAGTAAAGCCAGAAGCTGGATTTATTTCCTTTTGAAGTTCACGCAAAGTTCTGGCATTTGAGTGACATTTTCATAACACCACCACACCCCACATTTTTAGGATCAGTCAGACTTGAAATACTCATGGGTGCCCCCAGGAACAACAAGGGACTGAAAAAAATTCAGGTCAGCCAGGTCTCAAACACCCTCCTGCCCCACCAAGTCCTCCCTAACTGAAAAAAAAGCTCCCTTTTGATACACTGTCTACGAATATTCAGTGTGGTTATTTATCCTGTCACTCCCTCTACCGGTCACTGATTTTGTAGACATCTGCAGCATGACTATAAAGAAAGTGAGCAATCAGGGAAATCATAATGGTCTAAAGATGGTGAACAAGGTTTCCAGGCTCTCTCTCTTATATTGCACTGACTGCTATAGATTGGAAGAAAGAAAATAATAAAAAGGTGAGGTTTTGGGTGCACAAACACTTCTCCAAGGGATCTTGCCTTACAGACCTTTCAGGATTAAAGGCAAACAAGGGTCAAGAATCCAGGGAGAGTAACAGAAAATTATCTTAATGGAAAAGGAGCAAAACATGGGCACACAGTCTGAAATTAACTTCAGACCACAGTCACACACAAGGTTTTGAGGCAAAACTCGAAGAAAGCTCAGATCTCCCTATTGTAATATCTCTTCTCTACTAAGAAGGTTGCTTTTCCTCCCAAAACACTAAGTTGAAGTGGAAGACATACCTGATCTTGTGTGAGTTCTTCTGCCTCCCAGTTGCTGCAACGCACATGAGGAGACTTGTCAAGCGGGCAGTTCAGGACTTTTTCAGTTAAAGACTTAAGGCTAAGGCAGTTGTGAAGTAGATCCTTCCTACAGTTCAACAAAAAAAGTGAAACAAACATATTAAAAACGACACTATACACCCATGCAAATTTGGATGGCCTCACACACCCTGAACCTGCCAGAACACAATGCACATGACACATGACTCCCACTCAAACAGCACACAGCTGCCTGTCAGCTTTACAGGCCCTCTCCCGCCCCCTCCGCTAAAATATCCTTTCTAGATTTAGTAATTATCTAGTGCCTGCAATATGCAAAACAGGCAAGGCTGGGAATTGGTAACATTTAAGGCTGAAGTGTTTGGCTCTGAACTACCCACTTCTGAACTAAAGAGGTCTCTCATAGAGCGACAGACCACCTGCCACAGGGATTCGTGAGGAGCATGAGAGCCAGGAATGACTCAGAGGAATCCTGCCCACCAGAGACAAATAATCCATCCTCATTGATAAAAAGGCACCATCAGGTCAGCAAATCCATGCCCCAGATCACTAACAACACACCCAGGCATACATACACTGTACGTGATGAATATTCCCAAGTAAAACAATTTATTTTAGGAAGAATGAAGGATGAGAAAATGGCATCATAATTGTAACCTTTTAATGGAAGCATTGTTATTAGAAGAGAAAATTAGAGATGGTGTATTTTAGTCATTTTTCAAGAAATCCTGTAATTCAACAGTTCCACTTACGTGCCCCTGGCACATTTACCCCATACTTCTAGGCAGTGTATTCAAACATCTGTTGACATGGTGATCATTCTCACTGCGTTACATCACTGTGCCTGGACTTCTTGCAAGCTGAAGCATGATACTCAGAAAAGTCCATATGGGTATTGCATGAGAAGACAGACACAATTAGCATATGAAATCTTCATTAAGATCTCATTTCCACGAAGACCATAGAACAGAAGCATGACATGTTCTTGGGCTGCAGCTGTCAATGCTCTAAAACCACCCTGAGAACTCCAGACCTACCTGCCTGGTATCATTCAGCATATGCAAATTACTTTTAAAATATTTCCAACTCAAATGATACCTCAAACAGAGCTGCCTCTGTCTTCAGACACTCACCGCTGTCTCATAGCTAAATACCGGAGATCCACGCTCCCTTTGACTGAAAGACCATAATCATGAAGTAACTTGCAAGCATCTTCCCAGCATCCTACCCCAACTTTCAACACAGCACTATCTGCCATGATGTCCAACAGGGTCTTTGGAATAGTCTGTCCACTGGCAAAAAGCCTGGGCAACCGAACAAGAATGCAGAGGCCACTGGAAGAAGCCATCTGTAGGAGGGATACAGGATTTGCTTTTCCCTCCACAGATACCTGAAATAAAGACAAAAATCAGAGTCTGGGTTACGGTATTATTAGCAATACTGGAGCTGGAACAAATTGCAAAAGAGGCCACTGAAGACAGGAAATACCTATCAGTTTATACAGTCAAGTATTGTTACATGTCTCTAAAATTTTACTGCAAATTATGTGATCTGTTTCACAGTATTAACTGTCCCCAAGTTACTTCTTGCCACACTCCTACAAGAGAAACTTTTCCCCTTTCACCCTTCCCCCTCATAGCTGAGCTGGTGGAAGAAATCAGACACATTTCTTAACCCACATCAGCACAAAGCCACCCACTACATAAATGTTTATGGCAAACACATTGTTTAACTGTGGCTTATACTAATGACTGTGGGGTGAATAAATTTCCAGCCAAAATAATGGCAAAGGCAGGCTTATAGATGACTCAAAACCTGTTTTGAGAGTTCACACAGGCGAATGTACAAGTGGAAGAGGAACTTTGCTTTCTGGAGTCCCAGTGAGTTATACCTACGTATCAGTATTATCCTCCTTTTTGGATTTATTATTCTTAAGAAATTGTTTCTTAAGTACGTAGCTGGATTTAAAATAGTGTAAACCCAAGCTACTTCTAGTAAATCACCTTTAAAGAGATATTATACAAAACACATCATGCTATATTTAGCCATACAATTATCACTATGTTTAGTATAGTTGATTTATCACAGGAGTTCAGTAAACGAATACAACCAGAGAATTAAAAACTTACAGTCAGCACACTTAAACGTGAGATCAATCAAAATTAGCAGCTACTTCACTGCTGTCATGACAGATGATCACACAGGCAGTTTCAAGAGTCAGTCCTGTTGTATCCATTTAAGCAAAGAAATCACTCCACCCTCAATGATTTCCCGTTGCAATTTGCAATCTAAAGCAGAGGTGCTTCTTGATCACTCACCCACTCACAATCAATTCCAAGCACTGGCCACTTCTCCAGCTCCTTCTTCAGCAAAGGTTCAACATGATCCCACTCCTCCTGCTCTGAAACTATCACTATGTCTGCACCAAGGGTCCTCTCTACCCAGGAAAAGGTGGGAGATCTGAAGAAGGAAAGCACCTCCTTATCCTTTGCCTTAATCAGTTTCTCATCTCCCGAGTTTATAACTGCTTCCTCTTGCCGACTACTACAGCATGCTTTTCCTTTCCGACGCTGGGTTGCTTTCCACAAAACCAGGCCCCCCACTGCAACACCCAGCAGGGTCGCCAAAGTAATCGTCACTGCTGTTTGCCTGGGCATTTTTTTTATCCCCCTTTTCCCCCCTTCACTTCACCCACTCAAAACGGCATTGTAGGATTTTATCATGGCCTGCAAAGAAAAATGAGAGAGGTGGAAATTAAAGACAACTTAATGAAACGTGTTTAGAGGTATTAAATACACCCACTGGTATCACAACAAGGTTCTAGCCACAACTCGCGATCCTGACAGAAGAAGGACCGGGTCCCACTTTGATAGACTGGGGGTCAGGGGACAGGCTGCTGCAGTGGTGGATTGGGCAGTAACATGAGACTGAATGCTGCTGTTGATCACACCACCAAAAACCTTAAAGAGAATCCATTGATTTATACTGGTGCAACGGGATGCTTCCACAAACTCTGATATTCCAGAAATAAACTAGTCAGGGCTATTATCAACATCTCTTCACTCAGTTTGGAACCAAACAAGGACAAGACGAAACTACTGCAGAATAAGCATGTCCATTCATGCATTAGTAAATAATAGGCATTGTCCATTACATTCACATCCATACTAAGGTCAAATGGCTCTTCAGGCATTGAAAAGCCCTAAAGAAGCAGCAGCATCTATTTATAACACAGCTTTCTAGCTCCCCTTCAGTAAACTGAAATCAATCCTGCCCCTGCATCCCCATCCCCCCAAGCCACTCCGTTATTTTTAAAGGTCTGCCCTTATGCGCTCTTTGACACAAGCAGAAGCTGTGGTGTCGGTGCTACTACAGCCCTGCGCAACCCCTAACAGCATTCAGAGCATGGGCACGGACACCTGCCTGAACACTCCTGAAGCGACAGGTAATGTACTCTCGCTTCTTAAACTGAGCCAGGAGACTGAAAGCGACGAGGGCCACCCGCACCTATGGCCTCTCCCCCTGCTCCAACAGCTGCTACCTCTTTGGGAACCGGGGGATGCGGGTGCAGACCACGGCCCTGTGATCCCAGGCAGCCGGCTTGTGCGGATCCCCCCATCCCGCCCCGGCCGGGGAAGCCCCGGTGAGACAAAACCAGCCCCCGCTCAGCCCCAGCGCGGTGCGCGGGGACGCCGGCCGGGCCGAGGAGGCCCAGGCCGCCCGCCATGGGGAGGTGCGCGGCCGGCAGCGGCCCCGGGCGCAGCGGTGCGCCTCGCCCCGCGGGCGACGCGCGGAGGCAGGCCGGGGACGTGGGGCCGGGCCTGCCCGCCGCAGGCCCCCCGGGGAGAGCAGAGCGCGCTCCTCTGGGCCGCCCCGCAGGCCCGGCGGGATGGGGGCAGGTAGGGGCGGGCCGCAGCTCCCCTTAGCACCAGGGCGAAGGGGGAAGGAACCGCCCGTTTTAGGCTGGGTCGGGGCTTTACCGGGAAGAGGCCCGGGTGCCGCCGCCGCGGGGAGCGAGCAGGCGGGAGGCGCCGAGGGCCCGGCCGGGGAGGCCGCGGGCCCACCGGCCTGCGCAGCCGGGGCACCTGCCGGTGCGGCCCGCCCCCGGGATGCGCGCAGCAACCTCTCCCCTCCCGGCCCCTGCCGCGCCGGCGCCCGGCCCACGGGCGCCCCGGCGGGGCGCCCACCTGCCCGCCTGCTACCTGCGTCTCCGCGGAACGGTCGCCTCCGGCAGCAGGAACCCCCCGCAGGGCAGTCACCGCGCACACCGGGAGGCTTAGAGTGGCGGACGCTTCCTCTTTTCCGGCAGTGCGAGCGAGTGGTGGGCGCCGCCATGTTGTACGGCAGCTGCTGGCCGGATCCTCCGGGGAAGGCGTGTGCTGCCACCTCGGTCACTTAGGGTCCCCGGCCGTACCCGCGGAGCGCCTGTGTGGTTGTCTCGCCGCTCCCGGGGCGGCAGGACCCGGCCGGGAGCTCGGGCACTGTGCTCGGGGCGGCGGCCCGGTGCTCGCAGCTGCGCACAGGAGTTGGCGGGGTTACGGTGACCACGGCTGAGCTCCTGGACAGGCGTTGGCATGCCTTCAACTGGGGGATACCACCTCAAAAAAAACTACTGTGGTATCAAATATTAATAAAAATATTGAAAAGCGAGCTCCTTTTAGAAGATGTTTGAAGTGAAAAGAGAGGCTTGCCGTTTGCAATTAGGAAGGCTTGATGAGCAAGCTGTAGCTGGGTTGTGGAAGCCACCGGCACCCACTGCGTGAAGCCGATGAGCAAAATGAAGTCCTGTGGGGCGGGCAGCGGGGTTGCCTGCGAGGAGCAGCCGGGCTGCTGGAAGTCAGCGCTGCCCGCCTCCTTGGGCGGGAGCAGGAGGCCTGCGGGGCAGCCGGAGCCCTCTGCGCTGGGGAAGCGAGGCGGGAGCCAGGGAACAGAGGCAGCAGAGGGAATGTAAGGTAAAGAACAAAGGGAGACCGGAAAACAAAAAGCAAATTGCAGCCATCTCCAAAGAGGCAAACTGGAAGAAAACAAAAAGGGACAAATCCAGTGGAAAGGATTAAGAGTTTAACAGAGGAATAATTATGGCAAAGCTATATACCACAACACATGGACAGTGACTATACAGCCAGCTGCCGTGTTCAGGGTTATCATCAAGTCTTGAGGCCAAGACTGTCAAAAAGCAAACAAGTTTCCAGCCCAAATTCCATTGAAAGGGATCTGAGCACCCAATTTCTTCCAATTCCTTTGCAATTGCCAGTATTTCCCAATTTCTGTGCTGTTAGAATCCCAGCTAGTTGCATCTGTTTGAAGGAGACAGTGAAACCACAGGAAATACTGCTTGAAATTGCTCTGACAATTTGACAGTCAGCATCAAATTTCATTTTGTTTTAACTTTGCCACTTGTAATGTAATCATCAGGGTAGGAGGATCTCCCTATCTGCTAGGATAGAGACTGCGCGGGGACTCCGCGACTTGGCATTTAGCAGACAGATTGTCCGAGGGGTGCAACAAAGCAGCTAATGGCTGTCATCAGGGAAAAATCTCTATAGTAGCAGTATTTTTACTGTCTGTAGGTGAATGCTCACCTTTTTTTCCCCCACCCTTTTTTTTTTTTTTAAACTCAGGAATGAGGTAGGAACCAACTGAGAGCAAATAAGGAACACAGTTGGTTTCCAGAAGAACGCTTCTCTGAGCAAATAAGGCCCTCTCCCTGTCAGAAATAAGATGACCTGGCCATTAAAGCTTAAACAGCTTCTTGTTCTAAGGACCTGGTCTAAGCCCAGGATGGTATGATCACATCAGGTCTCACTGCTGGTGGGGTCACATCAGGAAAGTTTGGTTTGCATTGACTTGTGTCTGTATTTTGAACATTTGAACCAATGCTTTATACCTGAGAGTTACAGCTTCTGTATAATAAGTCTTTCTGCAAAGACCCTCGATCTTGCTCTACAGTGAAGAAATTTTTATCCATTTTTATATTTATCCACTGGGGGTTACAAAGCATTGCAATCTCGCACGCTGCAGTAACACACGTCTTGTCTCTGGTTCATTCTCCTCTACAGGGAAGGTCTGCATCTCCTGTACAGTCACAACCCGGCCACAGCTTCTCCATCCATCTCCTATGATCCAATGCAACAGACACAGCTGACCAGTTGAAATGGAGGTCACCAAGCAGGAGCCAGCACTACTCTGAAGCTCATGCTCAGGAGAAAAGTGCATCACATGCATGCTCAGGAGAAAAAGCTGGAGGGGTCTGGCTGTAACCGAGTTCCCACAGTCAGATGGACATGTTCTCCCTCCTTCTCTCCCTCCGTCCTCCCTTCACACCCCCCAAATGTATAATGCTTTGTTTTACATGGTCATTGTAATCTAGCATAAACCTGGATCACCACTTGGAAGGATAGTCCCACATTTCCTGCTCAACCTGATTGACTGCTCGCTCCCTGCTCCCTTGATCCAGCACCAGCATTTCTGTAATGACAGGGTCAGAGAATCAGGGAACTGATCCAGCTGTAAACTAGTTCAAGGAAAAAAGTTAACATCTGGGGGCACGACAGACTTATTTCAAGGCCCAAGTGACTGGAAGGAGACCCAAGAAGCCGATGTGGCTGGGCTCCAGGATCCAGCTGCCCTGTTACGAGGTAGGCAAGGCATTTGTAAGAGAACTCTGATAGAGCTCAAGATGAGCTCAGAATAGTGACCAAATCTGAACAAATCTGCAAAGTTTGTTCATAGCTGTACCCATTTGTAATAAACTGGCATCCACCCAAAAATCTGAAATAGGCCAATTTTTCCTTTTACAAATTGTTTATTTTAGTTTCGAAGGTAATAGGAGTTTAGTGTAAAGTTACAAAAGAGAGAAAAACAATACCTCAGCATTTATTGCCCAGTGAAAGTCTCACTGTGCTATATAGATGCTATATAACGGAACCCCCAAATCTAGCTTTTCTATAATAACAGGATTGTATCCTTGGCTGCATTTAAAGCCTTTATTTTTTATGCCATCACTGACATAAACAGAGTCCTGTAAACCACAAGTCTGTTTAACAGCTTGTCTTACTACCTACATAGTCATTTATTCAAGTATAAAGGTTAAATTAAAAATAAATGAAAGCAACTGATGCATGAGTGCACTCTGGCAAAAAAAACAAGTTCCCAAAGCCTGATGAGGACATTGCTGAAGATGAGAAGGTAACGGAGTGAGTAAACACCAACTGCTGGCTTAGCCTTACTTATGAGAAATCTGTTGCAGCAGGTACCTGAAAGCCTTTACATGGTAAACAGCAAGATGTACTTTTCTTTCGGTCTCTATAGCCTGATCTGAGATCTCTGCAGAGGTCTCTGTCAAAAGACTAATTTTTAGCCTGATTTCCTAAGGAAAGAAGGCTTATGCAATCACACTGTCTGTTGATGTTTCTGCCTGTGGGTCCCCATTCTTCCCTCCTTTCCTTGCCAAAAAAGCATGTTTAAGCCATTGCCCAATTCCATCTAAATTTGTACAAAGGTAACTTCTGTGAAATGCAAAGCCAAATCGATGAAACAGGCCCTAATAAAGCTGTCACTGATAAAATGGCAAGCGTGTGCAAACACTGCTTAATATACATAAGAGAATCCACACAGTAGTGCCACATCAGGACAAGTCCATAGGAAACCAGGCTTCACTTGTTCTACTGATCACAGAAAAAAAAAAAAAATTGTTTTTATAATCACATTAGCTCATCCTTTAACAGGGAGAAGACTAGGGTAAATGACTCAGTGTTCAAAGGAAAATCAATGATCGTGGAATATCAAAGGAAAGAGGCTCCAGTCAAGACTTAAATTGCTGTTAGCAGACAATGAGCAGAGAGCTGCATGTAGTCCCCACTAGCTCATTAATGACACTCTATTTGGGGCCCCATCCCAAGCTACAGAAGAAAGCCAAACTTGCATTTCAACTCCTAATGTGATTTATACTCCTCGTGTTGATGCTAGTAACCTCATGACTACATATTCAAACAAGTCATTTTGAGCAAGGTTTGTTTTAACAGGGCTGATACCAGGGAGGCAGTAGGACCGCTTCTTTCATCAAAAAGTCAGAATGAGATCAATCAACTTTGAAGCCACATCCTAAAGGTGGAGTTTCACACTGCAACAAGGTGGACAGAAGGTTTAGCTCCTGTTGAAAAGGCAATTCTGCTTCCCCCTTCTACCTGTAGGCATTCGTAGAATCATTTAGGTTGGAAAAGACCTTTAAGATCATCGAGTCCAACCGTAAACCTAGCACTGCCAAGTCCACCACTAAACCATGTCCCTAAGCACCACATCTACATGTCTTTTAAATACCTCCAGGGATGGCAACTCAACCACTTCCCTGGGCAGCCTGTTCCAATGCTTGACTACCCTTTCAGTGAAGAAATTTTCCCTAATATACAATCTAAACCTCCCCTGGCACAACCTGAGGCCATTTCCTCTCGTCCTATCGCTTGTTACTTGGGAGAAGAGACTGACACCCACCTCGCTACAACCTCCTTTCAGGTAGTTGTAGAGAGCGATAAGGTCTCCTCTGAACCTCCTTTTGTCCAGGCTAAACAACCCCAGTTCCCTCAGCCGCTCCTCATAAGACTTGTGCTCTAAACCCTTCACCAGCTTTGTTGCTCTTCTTTGGACACGCTCCAGCACCTCAATGTCCTTCTTGTAGTCAGGGACCCAAAACTGAACACAGTATTCAAGGTGGGGCCTCACCAGTGCCAAGTACAGGGGCACGATCACTTCTCTAATTCCTGCTGGCCACACTATTTCTGCCAGGATGCCGTTGGCCTTCTTGGCCACCTGGGCACACTGCCGGCTCATATTCAGACAGCTGTCGAACAACACCCCCAGGTCCTTTTCTGCCAGGCAGCTTTCCAGCCACTCTTCCCCAAGCCTGTAGTGTTGCATGGGGTTGTTGTGACCCAAGTGCAGGACCCAGCACTGAGCCTTGTTGAACCTCATACAACTGGCCTCAGCCCATCGATCCAGCCCGTCCAGATCCCTCTGTAGAGCCTTCCTACCCTCAGGCAGATCAACACTCCCGCACAGCTTGGTGTCATCTGCAAACTTACTGAGGGTGCACTCAATCCCCTCATCCAGATCATTGATAAAGATATTAAACAGAACTGTCCCCCATACTGAGCCCTGGGGAACACCATTTGTGACCAGCCACCAACTGGATTTAAYTCCATTCACCACAACTCTTTGGGCTCAGCCACCCTGACAGTTTTTTACCCAGCAAAGAGTACACCCATCCAAGCCATGAGCAGCCAGTTTCTCCAGGAGAATGCTGTGGGAGACAGTGTCAAAGGCTTTACTAAAGTCTACCTAGACTGCCCCAAATTACCCTGATTCTACTGCCTCACTTCTGCAAACACTAGTGCCAGTTTGATTCAAGGAATTAAGCGAGCAGAAAGCTAACACAGCAAAAAATAGAGTTTTCTTCCGGTTTAACTCCTTGAACTAGCTCACCATAGAGCCAGATCTCAGTGAAACTACAACCTAAGCCAAAAGATGAATCAGCAGTAACTCTCTGCAGGGATCTGCCAGAGTTTGCAGGTTTTGCAGAGAATCTGAAAAAACTGCTCTCAGAGGTGTGAGCTGCCAGATTGATCCTATGAGGATGAGTTGTATTAACATTCATCATCATCAACATATTTCTTCATTAATTGCCAACTCTTTCATTGCTTATGTAGGTATAGAGAGGAATTTCACAATTCCGTTTCTTGAAGAGCTGCTTAACTTACCCCAGTGGTTCAGTTCCAGAAGGCACACTAAGTTGCCCTCACAGTTCATGGCTGCTGAGAAGGTGACATCCCCCATCTCCCAAAACTCCACTCCCAGCTGGGCACTCCTAACTAGCCTGTGCTGATTTTGGCACTCAGTGGGACACTTCCATGAGCCAAATGAACTCAGTAAAACCACAGACAAGCAGGTCCAATGAGTAGCAGCATCAGCACAAAGAAAGGGACAGAACACATAGCCACAAAAAAGAAAGCCACCTTTCAGTGGCCACAAATCATTAGATTGGCTCAGCTGCATGTTAAGGTTACATCTTTAGCTGAACAGCCCCAAGAGGAGACGTTTGAGAGAATAACGCTTGTTCTTTCCACCTTTCTGGTCTGCGAAATTAGTAAGCAGGAGAAAAGCCCAGAAGCCATCTACTTTCCACTAGAGGGAATAAATTCCACAAGCAAAATTATTTTTAAAAAATGATATGGCTAAAATATGACATAGTCTTCCTGGTTTACCCACCTTTTGTTTTTCTTCCCCTCAAAAAAAAAACCAAAAAACCCCCCCAAAAAACACCAAAAAACCAAAACCAAATGAATAAAAGCCTTGACTCAGCCCCACTTTCCTCTCTAATAACTGCGCGTGCTCTCTCTCTCTCTCTGTCACTTCTAGACTCACTCCATAGACATCTAACTATCAGTGTCCAAACTTCTCTGTTTCCACTCTGGATTAACCAAAGCCATTCAAAGGCTCAACAGAGCTCAGAAAAATGTATTTAAACCTCATCCTCTCTGACCTGACACAATCAGCCATGCTTCCCTTAAAATCTTTTCCTTTTACGTATTTAAGCCTTCCTTCCAAGTGTTCTTTGACAGATTCTCACAGAGCTGTATCCTTGGTCTTCCCCTTTTATTCTCCCACGTTATCGCTGAGTTATCTCATCTGAAATACAAATACAACTAACATCTCTCTGCAGATGATTTACAGATCTGCTCCTTTCCCCAGAGCTATCTCCCTCTATCCAAACTCAAATCATAGCCTTTTTCTCTCTTCTGTGGATGACTAGCAGGAAGTTAAAGCTCAGCAGAGCTAGAACACGGTTCTTTCTCTTCCCTGAAAGGCCTCTTATTATCTGCTTTGTGTATACCTGTGGATAACATCACCAGTCTACCTGCCACTCAAGCTTGTATGTCAACTGTCAGCTCTGACTGAAACCTCTTTGTAGATCCTAGCACCCAGGGTACACCTAAATTTTAGAATTCTTCTATATGGCATCTGTGAGACAAAGTTCTTTGGTCCATCCATGCTACTAAGACCCTTGTTTAGGTCTCTTGCTTCCATACCTAGACTGCCCCAATACCTCTCCCTCCAGCATTAACCAACGCAGCTCATAACAAAACAACCATTAACTGCTGTAAATGCCATGATCTGACAATACAGTAAAGCTGACTGTAGGCCTCCTATCAGCTATCAAATACGCCACAGCCATCAAACGGAAACCACTAATGCAATTTAACTCATTCTGCCAATTCAAATTTGTTCAGAAAAAATGTTGAAGGAATAATTTTGTACCAGCAGACATTAAAACCAGATCAGGTATTGCAGTCCTTCCAATGGCAGAACAAAAACTCGGTAGCATGGGCAGAAGCTAACATGAGAACAATGTGACACCATGGCCATACCTGATCCAGATCAATTTAGTACTCCTGGGCTGTGCAGAGCCCTGGAATTAGCAACTCTGAAACCACAACCCAAGGTTGTTTACGTAGATCATTACTGTGACCACATCACTTCGCTGTTTGAAGCATTCTACTAGTTCCCTCTTCTGTATTGCATCAAACATGACTTACTCATCTTCAGTTCCAAGAGCATCTACAGAAAGTCACAGCCCTGTTCATTATCTCCCATTTCCTTTCCAGTTGACTCCTCCTCTCTATTGCCCACTTGTTGAAATTCCAATCAAAACATTTTTTTTTGCTTTATTTCATGCTGCTTTTGAGGCACAGAGGAGACTATAAACATCCTACAGAATTAAGCTGCCCAAGCAGTGCATACAAACAGACCCTGACTTACTCTGCCCATTGAGTCTGGCCAGGCTCAATCTTCTTTGGCCTGTGACATTCAAACAGTCTCAGTACAGCACCCTGCATGCTAAGCTAACATGTCCAACAGAACAGTAACTTGATGAAGTTCAATCTGTTTGACTAAGTACTGTCCATACCTCATTTCCATTCCAGGCTGCGGAAGATTCCTGTTAAAGTAGAAGAAGATGCTTCATTGATGCTACTTCAGCATGACTCAGGCCAATAGAGTATGTGTTTTGAAGAGATTACAGCACTCTTAGCATTATTAACACAGCAACACATTATTTTCAAAGGAAAATGTTATGATAATTTCCTTAGGTGTTATGTATTTTCAAAATTAATTCAAACAAAGGAATCAGACAGCAAAAAGAATGCTTATGAACACTTTTTTTTTTTTTAATCTATACAGTCATGTGAGAGAATATTGCATTTAGCAGAAAAGGTTGGCAGTCTTCTATTATTTTTCTTTCAAATTCTGACAACATGATCTCTTCTTTCTCACTGCTTACAAATGTGATTAAAAAAACCTTCAGTTAAATCTTTCCTGAAAATTCTGCACTGGGGGTTTAGGAAATAATTTGATTTCTATTTGTCCATGTAAGTACACAGCTTTCCTAGAGACTGGATCCAGAACATGGAGAAAAAGCACCAAAGATTTTATTGTGTTGCATTTCAAATGGAAGGCTCCTACACCTATTTATTTCAATACAGAACCCGAAGATATCCAACCTGAACAATACTTTAGGAAAGAGGAGAAAATGAACCACATGTGACAAAAGTGACAGCCTCAGTGTTCAAGGCCAGGTTGGATGAGGCTTTGAGCAACCTGAGGTGTCCCTGCCCATAGCAGGGGGGGTGGAACTAGATGATCTTTAAGATCCCTTCCAACCCAAACCATTCTACGATTCTATGATTCCGTAATGTATTTCTGGAAGGCTCTCAGATCATGTGGTGATGTGAGCTGTATGAAAATTATAGAGGAGAGAATGGAATACAAACTGATGGAGTCAGTTTAGAGTCTATAGGTAGAAAAATGTAATTGCCACTTACCTCTGTTGAGAATTCAGAAGCGAGCAACAGTTTCTGATATAATTGTGATGGCACAGAATTTCATGGTATGCAAGCAAAAGAGCTATAAAATATGATTTATACCAGTGCAATTTACTTGTGTCTGAATCTAAGGTAATAAACACAAATCATGATGGAGAGGGTCTTTGCCTCCCTATACTGAGGCTTGCTAGACATGTTACATAGCAATAGCCGGCCATCAACAACTGTAACTAGAAAAAAGTCTTCATATAGCTCAGATGCAGAAGAGATTAAGTGTTCTTGGTTTTCACTTCAATATTAACATTGTTAATTATCATTCTAACAGAAAACAGTTAACAGACTGTGTCTGGATATTCCTCTCAAATTATTATTATTCCTTTAATTAAGTTCTGATATTTATACCTATTGATAACACATATGGAAAAAAGTTATATACAAAGCTGAAATGTAAGAAATATTCTTACTTTTTTTTTTTACATTTTCTTACATTCTTTTTATTCTGATTAGAAGTTAAAAGTTTGTTATTTTCTTTTGTTATATGTTAAAAGTAAGGCTATAGTGTTGTCAACTAAGAAACATGTTTTATAGGATTTCATGTTCTTTCTATAATCTTAGCCAAGAAGAATCCCAAAGCACTTAACTAACTTTCTATAATGAAATAATTTCAATTTCTACTGAAATGCTGTCACTGGAACATGGCAGCAGTCTAACAGTACCCAATAATGTTGCCACACCACAGTTTTTGTCAGGAAGGATTTTTTTTGTTTGCTTGTTTTAAAGTTTGGAGACTCCTAATTCCCAGCAGGTGCAGTTCCACACAGAGAAGGCCAGGACTGTCAGGCTAATTCCTCACCTCCTATCTTCCGTAGGTACTGGCACGAGTTCACCTGCACCTGTGGGGAAATACAGACCTGAAAGTTTCAAGCCGCAGGTCTGGCACCACTCACCTTGTGCGCAGGGAGTACGTGGTCAGGCACTGCGAGGTGGGACTGGGGGCTACATGCTACGCCTCACGGCCGTTACTCATCGAATGACACTCCTGTGTCTTACACAGCATCAGGCATTACACGTGAGGGACAGGGTCCTGTGAAAGACAAAAGATATTTTTTGCCACAGACAGGTTAGGGTGTTGTAAAATGGTGAAGGACAACACAGATCAGTTCCACCTGCTGGCTGCCTTTTGGGGTTTTGTTGATACTGAAGGGTAAGAGAAGAAAATTAATCTGTATTTCTGACAGTCTTCTGGGGCTGCAGAGAGATCTGCTTACTCACTCAGTGTTGCTCGGGCAGGAGCAGGAGAGAGCAAGCCATAAAACCTCAGAGCGCCCCATAAAAACTGTCTTAAAGAAAAAAAATCAACAAAATTCTAAAGACAGAGTATTTGGAAATCCCACAGAAATCGCTCGCCGCTTACGGAGGGCAAACCCCACTACGAACATCACGCACTTGGGGCGGCTTTTTTCCTCATCCTCCCTCCTGCGGTGAGTTGTCCGCAGGACCCCGCGGGGCACCCCTCGCACCCCACGGCGGGCCGGCCTTGGCTCCGAAGAGATCTCTTCGCGTTCACCTCAATCGGGGACGACGCCCGCTCGCGGCGGCGGCGGCGGCAGCACCTGCCTGCCTGCCTGCCTGCCCGCCCGCTCCGGGCCGGCCGCGGGGCCGTTGGCGGCGGCAAGCCCCTCAGGCGGGCCGGGCCGCCCCTCAGGCAGCGCAACACGGCTGCGAGCAGCAGCGGCGGGAAACATCCCCCTGCAGGTCCTCGGAGTTGCGAATTTATACGTCCCCCCGCGCCGTTACAGGAGCGAGTTAAAAAGAGCGGCGCGACGCTAGAGCCGGGCCGGGAGGCGCGGGCTGCAGCTGAGAATCAGCTGCTGAGGGGAGCGGGGAGGAGCCAGCGGGATCAGGAAGCGGCGGAGTGTCTAACACCTCTCTGCCATGGCTGGCTAAAGAAAAATCATCATAACCATAACAAGGGGGGAAGCGGGGGAGGGGAGGCGGCGGCGGCGGCGGCGGGGGAAGGGGCGGCGGGGGAAGGAGCGGCGGGGAGCGGCGCAGGCGGCAGCATGAAGAGGAGAGGCGGCCGGGGGGGCAGCATGCGGTCGGTGGTGGGGTTCCTGTCCCAGCGGGGCTTGGAGGGGGACCCCCTGCTCACCCAGGACTTCCAGCGGAGACGCCTGCGGGGCTGCAGGAACCTCTACAAGAAGGACCTCCTGGGCCACTTCGGCTGTGTCAATGCCATTGAATTCTCCAACAATGGAGGCCAGTGGCTGGTCTCAGGTAAAGCGAACGCTCTCCGTCCCTCRCCCCCTCTCGCCACCCCCTCCCCAGAAAGCATTTTTCTCCTCCTCCTCCTCGGCCGCCTCCCCCGCGGCCCGGGGGGAGGGGAGCCGCGGCGGCGCTCAGAGTCATTTCTCAAACCCACCGGTGCCCGGGAATAGTGTTTCCTAAGTAGAGATCTAAAATGGTTGACAGGTTTTAAATTCTACTATTATTGGGGGGGAGCCCTGGACAAAGTTTTTACGAGAGTGTTTCCAGGGCGCGGGGGGTGGAAGCTGGGGGTGCCCCTTTATTTGCTGGCTCGCGTGTTTTGCCCCTTAAAAGGGGATTTTATTTTGGGGGGGACGACGACGGAGGGGAAACAAACCCGCGGCGTGCATTGTGGGCGCCGGGTGACGTTTGTCGGTGCCGTGCCCCGGGCCGGCTTAGCAGGGGACGGGCGGGGGTCAGCGGTCGCTGCCG